>PPHD01029397.1:0-10614 GCA_002909625.1 Bambusicola thoracicus
ATTGAACTTAGAGTACATCAGCTTTATATAAATAAGTAACAAAATAAGTGAAAAAAAAAATGCACCTATCTACAAAAAGAGAAGGAAAGTACCTCTGTATTCTAGGGTATCATGGCTAATCTCCTTAAGGAAAGAATACTTTAATTTTATTTCCACCCCAGTGGATATATTATTTTGTATATTAAATGGAACAGATACAACAGGAGAATCTGAGAAAGATCCAGAACTCCATGGAAACTGAGCATGTATGGGTCACTAATAATAAGTGGAAGACCTAGCTGTAAGTTCTTCTTCTAAATAAGACAGACTGTATCAGGATGGGATTTTTCCAAATATCTTAGGGGTGCTATAGGGCTTAGAATTAGAAGAAGCCAAGTTGTTTCTTTTCATTCAGCACTGAAGGGAAAGTTTATGAAGTTGGAAGATTTCTAATAAAAAGAATAATTATTCCTGAAAATTTTTACTTATGAAAAAAGACAATATCCTGACTTCATATATTAGGAATAATTTCAAGCAGCTGATCCTTAAATAAAAACTGCAAGGTACGGACAACCTAATTAATCTTAGTCAAGGCTCCAGCAAGTCCATAGCTAGGTAATTTGTCATTTTTCCAGGATGTCAGAGAATTCAGTGTTTCTGCCTGCAGTTCAATGCTTTGTTGAAGCCAGCTACCTTATACTTTGTTTTCTCTCTACTAAAATGTACTTTTAACCTCCTTTTTCATCCCAGTTGTGTCATGTTGTGAATGTTTCTGAAGTAAAGAGCATGCTCGGTGTCCTTGCTTATGGAACTATACACCATAGTTCTTTTAAAGCCAGTGTATCTCTCCATCTTCAGCTCTTTCATGCATAGCTTAAGACCAGTATAGAAACTGATCAATAGGCAGTGTGACAGACAGATCAGCAGATGATGCTGAAGAAACATAGATACCTCGCCTGTCAAGCATAGCATAAAATCCATCCTTGAAAATAATCCTAAAAATAACCAATAATTATCAGCTTCTCACTTATATATTTTTATTTTTCACTGTCTTCTATAGGCATTGTTGTTTATGTGGTTATAGGTGCAGTTGTAAGGATAAAGAGTGTTTAATATAAATAGTGTTTTCTGTTCTGGAAGGTGAAAATTTACAGGTCCTCTGTGATAAGAACTTGTCAACTAAAATATATATATAAGAGAATAAAAGCCACTTATTCCTTCTGCTACTCTCAGCAGCCAGGTAGTCTATCAAGTCTGCCCATTTAGAACATATTTTTGGGGAGTAGCTTCCTTTTCTCCATTTCTGAAGTTCTGGTTTATGCATCTGGCATACAAGGTCTGTCATTCTTTCTCTATAACAGGATTTTGTAATATTACATTCTTTGGGAAGTAAAGCTGACTTTTACATGTATTAGTAATGTCATTTGAATGCACTTTTTATTTTAAAATCCACAGATACAAATTCATATACTCAGATAAGTTCTGAAATTTGCAGCAATGGGAGACTGACAATGAATAAGTATGTACAATTTTGAGATTTTGAGCATAGTGTAATCTATTGGGGTACATCCATATATACCACAGGAGATCACTCATTAACTGTGTTTGGTATAAGATGGTTCATTTAGATTACCATTAGTTGAGTGCTTTGTCCTAAGGTTCAAATGCACAAGAATGCTCATCAGCAACGTAACAGTTTGCTTTACTAATTTTCCCAGTTTAAGGTCTTCCCTAATTCAACATGCTAGGCAGCATGGCATAGAAACCCAAGGTGAGTAATCTTACCTCTAAATAGAATTTTTATCTTCAGGTTAGCTCCAGTCCTTTCAGACCTAGATCTGCGGATATCATGGTTTTATATTTCTGGTATACTAAGATGTTACTGCCTGGAAACATTGATTATTCTACTTGCAGCAGCTTGAATCCAGGCTGTACTAAGAAACCTGACTTATTCTCTTGCAGAAACTGTCAATTTACTGGCTGGAAATAATGGAAGAAGCAATACAGCAGGACAACATTTAAATTAAAGAGCCGGAAATGGCTGAGGCAGTTTTCTGTCATCCATGGCATGAGTAATTTACCTTCATAATGCACATGTGGATAATTAGAATATTGTATTATGTATTTTCAAGATTGGTTTAGAAGCATAAACAGCATATCTGAATTCTACAAATAAGTTCAGACTTTTTTGTATTTCCCTTGTATATCAAAAAGACCCCAATGAAAATAACTGTGATGTATTTTGTAGGAATACCTCTAAATGCAGAGCATGTTACTGCTCCCATTTTTCTATATTCACAGGGATCAATCCTCTTTATCCCAATCTGTTTCTTCACTCACAGTGATATGTGGCCAAAGGGGAAGAATTAAGACTCATAATTTACAAATCCATACATTTATAACCACTCTGCAGCCTACTAGCAACTTTCGTGATAAGAAAAACAGAAATCACTATCCAAATTTTAAAAACAGGAGGACAGGCTCACAGCTATTTGAAAGGCAAAGAAGATCAAAATGATTCAGCCGTTTTCATCTACTCATTTGCCTCCACACCCAAGTTCAGTTCTGCACTGTTGGCAGTTTGATCCTGCTAATAATAACGTTGGTAGTTTCTAAGCATCACCACATGCATTACAAAGTAGTACTTAATTAGCAATTTAGTTTGAATTACATCTATTTTTCTTGTCAGTGTAGATACAGAAACAAAAAAATTGAGCCAATGTTCCTTTTACTCTCTTTTTTCTCTGGATGCATATTTTATTTCTCAGTTCAGTCAATCAGTGCATGTAGGTCTCCACAGCTCCCTGAAAGGAGGTTGTGGCAAGGTGGAGATTGGCCTCTTATCCTTTAAAACTGGCGCCAGAATGAGAGGGAATGGTCTCAAGTTACACTGAAGGAGATTCAGGCTGGATTTTAGGAAAAATTTCTACTCCAAAAGACTGGTCAGGTACTGGAATAGGCTGCCTGGGGTGGTGATTGAGTCACTGTCCCTGGGGGTGTTCAAGAAAAGTTTGGGTGTTGCACTAAGGGACATAGTTTAGTGGGGAAACTTTGGTGGTAGGTGAATGGTTGGACTGGATGATCTTGGAAGTCTTTTCCAACTTTGATGATCCTATGATAATGCATACTTTTTTTTTTTTCTTAAAACAACTGTGCATGTACACAGCAAGTGTTTTTATATTGGTTGAAGCAAAGAGAGAGATTGATTTTAAACCACTTAGACTGTTACAGGTTATTAATATTGCAGCAATATGACCTTATCATGGGTGAGGTCACAGGGATGTCACTGGAAGTTTAGCAATATACAAGTTTTTTCTTCGTCCATCTTTTGCTCTGTTGGTTTTGTTCTGGTAGCTTTCTGTTTTGGAATTTATGTAGCAGGTATTTGACATAGGGTTTAAATGTTGGAAGTTAGTGCTTTTAAGGACAATCCTGTTAAGGATGAACATATCATATGTTTAATTCAGCTTCAGTGTATATGTCAAAGTACTTCAATAGAATCATGGAATTTGAGACAAGTCTGAAAGCCTTAGAGCTACCTGTCACTCTTGACAGAGGTTTCACCCTTCAGTCATAAAAATGTTTAGTGATAGAAAGTCTCTATCATGCCAAGGTAGACTATCCTGGGTTAGGGAACAGTTTGGAACTTGACTTGAATGAACAGTAACTGACTTTACTGTCAGTGATTGTGTACCCCTCTCAATCTTTTATACCATCCAAAGCCAACGTGTGGAAAACTATGAACTGTCCTGAAGTAATTGGAAATCTTGGGTGTGTCCATAGCACAACTACACTGTGTTATATGCTCTATCTGCAGTTTTTTTTTTTTTTTTTTTTTTTTTTCAAGGAAATGTTAATCTCACATTGTATACTTGACAGAATACACTTGCTATCTGTGTCTTGTTTCCAGGAGATATTAGATGGACATAAGGATGTGCATATATGAGATGTATGATCCTGAAATTTCCAGATCCACTCTTAACTGTCATACAGCTGTTCTGAGAGCAGTAAGTTCAGCATGTCCACAGAACATTAGATTTACAGAGCACATTCAAACCTATTACGTAGTGTGTGCACACTTCTCTTTGCAGGATTTCAGATGGTTAAGTCCTTCCTTTGTGTTGGGTGGTCTTAAAGTCTAACTTAAATTGCACTTGTTTACAGTTTAAGCTGCATACTTGCTCTCAACAGTGAAAATATATGTCTCCTCTGTCACTTCTTTTCTTTGGGCTAAATACTCAAATTCCATCAGTCTGACTTTCTAAGACCTCTGATTATTCTCATATATCTACCTTGATAGCTCTCAATTTTTTTTTTTTTAAGTTTACTCAAAACTGAATTCAGTTACTCCTACTGAGAACCTTATTGATACTGAGTAGAAAGATTATATAGTTCTTAGAGATTATTCTCCTCTTCACATATCACAGTGTGATCGTTTTTCATAACAGCATGGTATTACTGATTTATGCTTTATATCTTATCCATCAAAATCCCCATATCTTTTCATGTAGAGGTGCTGTCTGGCCAGTTCTTTTCCAAGCCTGTGCACAGCTGTTTCTTCCTGTATAGATCTTTGCATTTTTCATCTTTAAAATTTGGGTTTCTTTCCCCAATTTCTCCAATTTGTCAGATTTGCTTTCAAAATCTGTCACTTGCCCTGATGCAACTTTCTATATGGTGTGTATGTTGTAATATGTCATGATACGCTTGTATGCACATTTAATTGACATTCCATCTAGGCTGTCATTGGAATTCAGTGATTGTGCTCAACAATTTTGTACCAAGGTCAAAAGATCCTGAACAATTTTGCTGACTACCCATTTTCAGTTTAATAAAAACTTGTAGTACTTAACAAGTTCAGTACAATTTTTCTGTTATATATGTTAATGAGCATTGGCTTGGGTGCAGATAAGAAACAATGGTTTTCAGGATATGCCTTCTGCTGTGTCCCAGTAAGGTAGAAATGCTTCACTGGACTGACTAGGGAAGAAAATTGTCTTAGATACAGTCCAAATTGCTATTGACACACCTGGTAAGAATAGACTTACTTAGAAATGTATTATATGCTTCTTTTAGTATTGCTAGCACAAAGTGTGATAAAGAACAAGAGATAAATTATGCAAATCTATCAGGTTAAACAAATGACTATCTTTAATATTAAGGTAATTTGAGGATATAGAATAATAGAATCACAGAATGGCCTGGGTTGAAAAGAACCTCAAAGATCATCTAGTTTCAACCCCCCTGCCATGGGCAGAGTAACCTGATAGATTTGCATAGTTTGTCTCCTGTTCTTTATCACACCTTGTGCTGGCAATACTAAAAGAAACATGAATTTATTGATGCACAGCAACAATAATGCGAGAAGACTTGGAATAATATATAGAGAGATCATGAAAGCAGTCTGCTTTCAAAATTTGTCGCATTCAAATAGGAGAAATAACAAGGATCAAGTATCTGTATTCTTTCCAGAAAACCTACAAACAAAGAGAGCAGCAGAAGTAGAATTTTATATTCATTAAAGAACCCTTTGCTACAGTTGAGATTTAGTACTTAAATGTGATAGGCAGAGAGTCTCTGAAAGTAATGCCTCCCATTTTATTATGTTGGCCCACAATATCCGAGGGACATTTCGGTGTATGGCAGTGGAGGTTGAGCCTTCCCACAAATATTCTGTAACATTTTGTTGCCATGTGACAGATGACAGCAGAGGGTCAGTCTGAAAAACTGGTCTCTGACATGCAAGTGCAGATGAAGCAAAGGGATAGAACTGAATTTCTCCATGCAGAAACAATTGCACCTACTGACATCCACTGATGCTTGCTGAATGTTTTGGGAGACCAAACAGTGGATATGAGCACAGTGAGGTGGTGGATGATGCATTTCAGCAATGATAGTGACATTGACATTCACCTTCACTGGTGTAGGTTTTCATGAGCACAGCATGCAGGCTCTTGCTCAGTGCTGGTGAAAATGCATAGCTAATGGTGGTGGCCATGTTGAAAAGTAGTGTTTTGTAGCTGAGAATTTGCTCTATCAAATAATGTTGTTTACAATTTCTTATGGTTTCCGTGGAAATAAATAGGAGATATTATTTTGGAGTGACCTACATGTATTGCATATTTTGATTTTCTTAGTCATGCTTTGATAATGCCAATCAGCATCTAGTCATTTCAGACTTGTGAAATCTCTCTGTCGTGACGTCACATTCTATCACATCAAGTTCACTTCATATTTTACTACTGGCTTGACTGCTGTGCAGGTTTTGTGTTGTCCAGAACTCAGTTGCTTATTATTATTTAGGCTAAGATAAAGCTAATTTCCCATAGGTTGTATCCTACTATCTTTATCTTGTTATATATTTGTGCGATGTTCAGAATTTCTTTGTGTCCTGGCATTTGTTTCAATTTGTAATTTTTCTTCATTAGAAACAGAGATGCCTTTTATGTGAAGGCTCAAAATAATTCATTTAGATTAAGGCTTTGAAAGGTTTGCTCCAAATTTAAGCTTAGTGACTGAACATGGAACCATCTAGTCCTGGACTAGCAGCTAAATAGGAACTGAAAGTGCATTCCTGTGTGCGTAGATATGCTCATGACTCTTTCATTTGCAGGTTTTCTAATGGGTGCTGTATGAGAAAGCGTCTAACATTTCCTTTTTGTTCTTTGTTGTCAGAACCATTATGACAAGTTGAGTCTTCAAGGAAGCACCATTGGAACAGCCAGTTGCAAAAGTGATTTTTCAGAAAACCTTGGCATCCTGGCAGATAACTGTCATTCTACATGTAGGAAAGATGAGAAGAGAACGTACGAAGAAATCCTGATAGAGGACAACAGCAGTTTAGAGAACTCTGAGAAAGGTAGTTGTTAGCAAAAGAAAGCATCAGAAATATTAGACTTCTCAGAAGTGGATTAAAAATGCTTTGCTTTAATTTTTCTTTGCAGATTTGTTCTCAGAATTAGATGATGAGCTCGATGTATTGGACAACTTAAGTAGTTCCAGTTCAAGTCATTTGAAAGAGTCTGCTTTTGGTAAGAAACTTTAAGAATGAGAGGGTTCAGTGCTTTCTAATAGTGAAATTCTAAAATGCTAGGGTATTTCATGATTCATTGCAAGGTCACCAGCTGTTATGGGTCCTAAGTAAAAGAAAACTAAAATAATTCTAGTTCTATAGCATACATTTCCAGTATAATTCATTTTACATCACATTTTATTTATGTAGCTCATACCTGTATTTTTCAAATAATAGCTATGGAAACTGGAATGTTATTGAGAAACTTGACAATGAAGTTGTTTTTAGATTTGAAGAATAGGATAATTGGAGTGGATAAGAAAAAGAACAGACAATGTGAAAACTTTTGTTTCAGTAACAATAATTCTATGCATATGAAGAAATGGAATGCCCGGCTAGTGGATGTTAAAAAAAAAAAAAAGTTGATGGAGGCGAATTTTAGCTCTGTAAGTTCATTGAATGCTATTATAGGAATGTTTAATGTTTAGATCTAAATTAAGAAGGGGTTATATGACAAAACACGGCATTCATTCTGCCTTTAATTTATTTATTGCAAAAAGTTAAGAGTCAGCTATGTCGAGTGTTAAGTAATAGAATGTAGATTATACTCAAAGTATGAAAAAAGTGACATCAGTAATCACTGTTGGCTGCCTGCTAAAATATGATCTAATTATTAAGTCCATGATCTAATTATTAAATGAGGTAGGATTCTGATTATGTTAGTGGCAATTAAAGAACATTTTATACTAGAAAAACAGTGATATTAGAGCTAAATATAATCAAAGAATTCCATTAATACCATGAAGTTCTTACGGGAAATCTGTGGATCCTTTGAAATGTCCTTTTAAGTGTGAAGGGATTAACTAATTTTATTGGTACAAGGTTCTAAGCTTCAGAATTATAAAATAACTTAATCTGTTTGTAGTGCCATTTAGTAGCTGAATCTCCTTCAGATTTTGACCCAGGTACTCAAGAAATGTGACTGCTATGAATCCAGCTGTCTAGCTATTACTGCAGGGCATATGAGTGAATTCTAGTTAAAATCCATTAACATCATTTTATAATTTTAAGCAGATAGTCTAACATTCTACAGGCTGGAGGATGCATGGCTACTCAATCCAGAGTTTATTACCAAAATTTTCTTAGTTAGTTTTTTTGTTGCTCGATTGTGCTAAGACTGTAACAGCATAAGGTTACCACACAGAGAGCGGCGTAGTGTGACACTTAGAGAAGGTTGCACAGAAAAAATCTCTGGAGGAGCATCAGCCTATGGCTCAATTGTTCTGGTTTTGTGTTTATTTAGAAAAATAACACATTGTGTGATACCTATTGAATTTTTTGTGGGCTAGCTCAATATTGTACAGAGATACTGGAAATCTCTATGTAATTTATAACTTGCCACACCCCAAGCGTTAGCGATAATGATTTCCTTGTTGTTCATTTTTCTGTGTTAAGATCTGGACACGAAAAGATTCTCAGATGTTTGTTGTATTTTCTTGCCAGATTTCCACTGATTAAATGAAATACTTTGAATGAAATGATTCAGCCAGCTCCACTTATTCCTAGTAACTGAAGTAAGCATTTCCAGAAGTTGTTGCACATTTTCTTCCAAGCGTATACAATTTAACTGGTGTATACATAGTTCAGGATTGCTTTTTCAGAAAAACAGTAGTGCAGTCATACTATGTTAGATCACCTGTAGTTCTGTTTAATATAATGAATTTAGCAGTATGAATCAATTGCAATAAATGCTGGCAAATTTATCGTCTTCTCATGGAAAAAGAAAAGATAACACTAACAAAATTATTATAGATTCCAGTACAGCTTGGGTTATGCTCCACTGATTGCTAGTAGTTGGCTAACAATATATTAATTATCAGACATAGTTTTGTCAGTCATATCAACACTACAGGGGAGAATGTGACCAACTTTCATCTAACTAACTCAGAAAGTGCTAACAGGAAAATATGAGTTTAAATTACAAGTGTATTGATTGTGATCATAATCAGTAAATGTTGAAAAATATCCCTCTAATTTAGAACTAGGTGCTATTTTTAAAAAGATGTGCTGTGCTGTTTTGTTCAGTGGTACAGAAACTGATATGCAGATGGTTTGTTTGTTTTATAGTCCAAAAATTGTATAATAACTTTGTATATCCTCTGCTTTTAGAAAAAGACTTTTATTCTTAGTTCAGAAAATATAGTTCCACAAGATCACTTTCTTTAGCAATTCCTAGAATTGTCAGATACAGTCTGTATAGAATCGGGATAACAGATCTATGCTCCTTGACATCATTAATTCTACAGGAGCAGATTATGTGCATTTCAGGTGCGTAGAGGCAGTAGTGGAAGAGGTATTTCTCCTATCTCTGCGAAATCCTTATAATTTGAAATGATAAAGGCACAGAGGATAAAGACGCTGAGTCAAAAAGCAATGGAGAGTGACGGTAGCAGCTTATTGTGTAAATTTTTCTTATTTTAAAATTAAGAAGTTTCCCACCTGCATCTTTACTTAGTCATAATTCTTCTTCATTTGCTTTTATTTACAGTGTAACTGTTCTTCATTTCTACTGGTAAAAACAAACAGCAAGAAAATATATATTTTAATGAATAGTAGTTCACTAAAGCTAGCATGTCAGTTGAGTTAGAGAGAATTTAAGTGTTTATGTCTGGGAAGGAACGAGGACAATGTACTATTGTAAATAATGCTTCTGAAAGGCATGGGAGGACTAGTTATCTGCAAAATATGCTATTAAAAAATCCTACTTCCCAAGTTTGTATATATGCCTGTCCTCTGACCTTCCTCGCAATAAGAAGATAAGCATACAAAAGATCAATTTCAGAATTGCTCAGCTCCTAGCTCTTCAGGAGGCTAAGAAGGCTTAATGCAGGGTCCTGTCATTGTTCTGTATCTTGCTCAAGAGTGTTTCTGTTACCTCGTAACATTTGTGTGTCTAGTATTTGGAGGAATCCTTGATCTTAACTGGCTTTTGACCAGTAATCAAAGAAGTTGAGATTCACGACTCATTTTTCCTGACAAAATTTCTGTAATCAAATAGTATTCAGAACTCTTATGTAAGAGACCACAGATCTGCCAGAATATTTTAGTGGAATAGCTAAGACTCTCCTTTGGATTTCTTTGAGTGCTTTGAAAAACAACTTATTTGTACAGTGCTAGAACTTGAGTCGTGTGCAGGTAATGCTCAAAGCAGTCAAAAGAATGCAGTTCAGTGATTGGAGACTTCCAAGACGACACGTACGTAACAAATGATGGGGTGCTGAAGTAATCATCAGAGCTAAAGCTCTGACTTTAACTGTTTTTAAGAGCAACAACAAACTTGTTAGGAAATGAATATGTATTCAGTGATGTCAACTGCTGTCTGGAGCTGTAGTTTCATTTATAATCTGCACTTAATTGCAGGCAGTTACCTTGTGTCTTGCAAGTTCCCTGATCACAGAGCTTTTTTTATTTTTCAGAACAGTTATAGTTCATGGTGTATTTCATGATTTGAGAAGTTACTGCTTCCTTAATTAAGACTGTTCATTCAGGGAGATGGTCTGTAAATATTAAATCTTGATTTAATTTTCCTATCAATGGTTACACTTAAAAGTATTTTCAGAGGG
>PPHD01029398.1:0-10614 GCA_002909625.1 Bambusicola thoracicus
TGGGGCCAACTTAGGGCTAGTGTATACATTCACACCCCTTCTATCCCTTTCCCAAATACAATCCGGTTCTGAAGAGCCTGTCATTCAGATGAAGATGAAACGCCAGCGTAATCGCTTCACTCATTAAAGGGTCATAGGAGTTATTGTTCCTTTGAACAAAGTCATAAACCCAAGAGGCTATTACCAAATTTAGATTAAGCACTGTAGCACTTTAAATTATGAAAGCTTAGGCCAGATGTCAGCAATTTCTATCCCAGCCTGGTGACGGGACACATACAACCTGACTTAACTTTGCTGTGCTTCTCCCTTGCAGGAGGTTGTTCTTGCTCAGCCGCCCTCCAAACCGGCCCGTAGGAAGCTCCGGACAGAGGTGCAGGGACTGGAGACCCCCGAGCTTTCTCCTACCGTAAACGTGACCTCTTCCCTGCCGGCAGCGAAGCCTCACCTCCCAGTCCAAAAGTAAACAAGCTGTACCATGCATGCCTAACTGCACCATCAGATCTGACGTGGCAGGGTTTGCTCTTTGCGTGATTTTATGCTTAACAATTCTGGCTTTGAGAACATTTCACAAGGTACAGGTTTCTGAAATCTTCATCTGGCCACTCCAGTACAAACTAAGGCTGTAATGACTCTAAGTTGGTAACCCTCTGCAAAAGGTCCTGATTTGTCCTACCTCTGTGTCTGGTAGGCACATCTGAAGAGCAAATCTTGCCATTCAACCAACATCTCTAACTCAACTCCTTTTAGCTTTGTGAGTGTGTGTTTTCACCTCGCACAAATCTTGTGGATCTTTTGATCATTCTCTTGGACAGATAGAACTAATTCAGTGCCCAGGAAGCTGAATTGTTAAATGCTTGGTGTTGGGCATATCCTTATGACATTTCTTCCTCACAAGGAGGGTTAGAAATGAGCCATAGACCACCTGTGATAACCCAGTGTCAAACTCAGTGTGTGTTGTTTGCTCGCATAAAAACAGGTTAAAGCTGTTAGCAACAAAACTTGTAGGATTTCAGTATATATGTATTTAATAGCAGTATAGAAGAGGAAGGAGAAACGGTAAGTGAAGGCCTTTGAAGCCCTTTTGTGTCCATACATCTCCCTCAGCAGAAATTGTCTAGCCTGCCTTCACCCAAAGCCTTGCAAAGACATCTGGTTCAGTGTGAAGCTAAACAGAGCTGCCCCAGTCAGTTAAGCAGTTCTTGGCAAACCTTGGTCAACAGACCAAATCTGTGTTTCAGAGATGGTGATTAAAAGAAATGATAAGACTCCTAGGATGTGCTGTTTTGTCATTTGGGAGTGCAAATTCCATAGTGGTTCAAAGACAGATAGTAGCATTTGTTAGTGTCTCAACTTAATCCTGTCTTGTCAATCACTTTCCTTATAAGTTCAAATAATAATGGGACTGTATCTTCCTGGGTTGTTGGTTGTTTTGTGTGTGTGTGTGTGTGTTGCTGTTTTTTTCCTGTTGGTTTTACTTTATAGCCTGTGGAGAGCAGTTTGAAGCAAAATATTGAAGCAAAAAACTGATGGTTCACTGGGAGATAATAGCATAAAGACCAGACTGCGCTGCAAAAGAGGCTGTTGTAAAGATCAGTGTCATCAACTCTGTTAAGAGAATGAGCTAATGAGGACAGCATACCATTATGGACCTTATTTAAATAAGATATCTGTTTTAGATAAAACTTATTATTAAATAGCTTTTGCTGCCTTATGTAAAACCTTAAAGTAACCTATTTGGAACGGGGCTTGGATATTCAGCCACTATTTTCTATATTTTTGTTCCTTTCTCCTTTCACTATCTCTGTCTCTTAGAATAGGTCGATCTTTATGTATTGAGCTGTCTCTGTTTATACCTATCTGCTTGACAGCAGTTTCCTCCAAATCGGTCACCATGGGCCGTAAAGTCATAATGATAATAGGTGAGGAGTCTTTTATTTACACAACCAAAGAGATGAGGCAAGCGTGTAAGTCATCTACCTGTATCTGTTCGTGACATCAGGTGGTTTTGGTAGAAATAACTACTTCGAGAGGGAAAAAAAAGATGAATTTTCTAAGTGAAGAAGCTTTGAAATCAGTAGTTCCTCAAAATAATCTGAGACAGTATTTTCAAGCCAGTATCCTTTCTTTCTGAATAGAATGGCTTGTGTGTTTTCTTTTAACCTCTCCTGAATCGTTAAACTCTACAAGTGTATGAAAACAGCTGAAGCGCAGACACTGCAGGAAGTACAACTATGCAGGGGCTTCTCTTAACCCGAATCAAATTTTAAAATAATTGGGACAGCCTAAAATGTTTCTGTCACTTGAATTAAGAAGTGTGACCACTTTACTTTCAAGTAGTCCACCTGATTGGGCCATCTCATTTTGGGGTTACATTTTTCTTCATTTAAATGTGTAGTTTGTACTTCTCTTTGAAACATAGTCCGGTGCGTATAGTGTGTAGACGCACAGAATGGATGGCTGGTCTTCTGGCATCAGCCACTGTTGTTGAGGCTGTTAATTGAAATGTTTTCTGTTTATCTGTCTGGCAGACAGTCTTCCAAGCAGAAAAGGGCTATTCAGACTGCTATACGAAAAAACAAAGAAGCCAATGCTGTGCTCGCCAGGTTAAACAGTGAGCTCCAGCAGCAGCTGAAGGTAAGGAATGCATTGAAAATCAGTGACAAAGCTCCCTGCAGTTGATTGTGTGGCAGGGCCAGCAGAGAATCTTCTTCATCCTTTCAGATGAAACCTACTGCGTTACTTCCTAACTTTCTGGAAGAGAATAACTGTATTGTGTGTGTGGCTAAAATTAGGTGTTCTGGAAAAAGTTGCCAACTATGTGCATATGGCTCCATTGGCAGCTAGAGTAAGTCTAAAGGATGTACCTTGTCTTTCTGAAAAGTCCAGATAATGTGATGGTAGCACCTAGCACAGGCGTAGCTATCTTGCCACCCAAGCAGTTGTGATCCATCGCTGTTTCCTGGAGTCACGCATTTGGTGTACATGGACTGGCTAAACAATGCTCGTTATGGAAGCATGTAGTACTGGTTGTTCATCGCACCTGCTGGCTTGTCTTCTAACATGTTCTTAAGGGGCTACTTTCTTATAAATATCAGTTCTGTTTTTTTATTGTTTCCTCAGTCCAAAGATATTACCAACTTCAGCTTTATATCCGCTACAGCTTTTTTCTTTGTATATTATGAACACGCTTGCCTGGGGAAGGCAAGTTACATTTGTTTTCCAGTCAAGATGAAGGTCTGATTCCATGTTCAATATTAACATAACTTCTTAACTCACTTGATTGAGTTTATCTACAGTTTTTCTTTCTTCCATACGCTACCTTCAGTGTGCTTAAATTCACATAATAGGCATATGCTGTTACCTATTCTACCTATATTACCTGTGGTTGAGTGGTAGTGATGTGGTGTTTTGGGACAGCAAGGAAAACTAATGGAGCAGTGGAGCCCCAGGCCTCTGCTCGGCACCAACAATTTGCCAGGCTGCTCTTCATGGGTGTGGGGTTATGTGCAAGTGCTGAAAAAGTGACAGCATGTCTCTCTTCATCCTCCAGGAGGTCCACAAGGAAAGAATTGCCTTGGAAACGCAGCTGGAGCAGCTACGCCCTGTAACCGTCTTGTGACCTCCAGCACACTGTACAGCAGCAGAACACGTGCACCAATGGCCTTGCAGCCACCGAGGTGACCGCAGTGGGGTGCCTGGCTTGCCCTCCACACCCTGCTGCACCTGCTTGCCTCTGCAGATGGAGGAGGTACAGAAAGCAAATACCAAACTGTCAGGTGGTTCCGGGCAGGTGCTCTGCCCTCTTCCCTCCCTCTTCCCAGCCTAACGTGTAAATGCAGTTTGCCACTGAAATGAATGAGAGTATTTTATTTATGCCAAGAATCCCCAATTTATACATATTCTTGCAATGCCTCCTATCCCGAATATTAAGAGGTACATAATTCCATAATTGGTGTTTAAATGTAAAACCCATCCTCTGAGATGGGTTCCTGGATGTTACCAGTTCCTGCAGGACGGTAGAGGACCTGTGGATTGAAAGCACAGCAGGAATCCAACTCATTAGACGAAAAGAGTCGCTATCCACAATCACGTGTCAGATAATTATTTTCTTAGTGCTGTTTGTTATTCTATCACAGATGTATTTTAATGTTAGAGAACTTGTATTTTATAAGTTACAAATCGTAAGAGAGAACAGTAAAAATATTAAATTTCTATTATTTTGGAAATTACAAAAAAAAAAGTATCTGTTTTTTGAGCTGTAACTCTTTCCTATCACCCGTGTTTGATCACTTGCTTGCAACTGACGGTGTTTCTGCATAAAAAATTTCTTTAAACCAACCGTGTATTTCTAACAAGAGGTTAAAAACACATTCTGGGCATGTTTGTAAAAGCTGTCCTAAGTATATTTGTATTGGTCTGCTTTGTTGTTTTAACAGCTGCTAATTTGTTTTAAGGACATGTACAAGAACTGTATTTCCAAAAGAAGAGAGAGATCAAAACTGCTGCACATGAGATTGTAAGATGTATGATGGAAACAACTGCTTTGTACAGCAGGCTTTCATTAAGGTTCTGTTGCACCTCACTGGAGATACCGCTGATAGGATGAAGCTGCTAATGCCCATCTGGTTTTCAAATGAAGAAACAAAGGTTATTATTATTATTGTTTTTACCTGGTCTGCTCCAAGGCCAATTGTACTCTGGAAGATTTTCATGGATGCAGTGGTCGTTGGCTTTAATCTCAATTCTCGTGATGGAAGCTGTCTGATTAATGTTGCTTTATCTCTTAAGGGGCCAATATTCTTATACTGAGTGATTTCAGCTATATTATCAACCTTGCTCCCTTCATGGATATGATGTGTGCTGTGCTGATAGGGAATGTCACCTACTTGTTAGTCATCTTAAATGCAATGCCGCATGTGTCTCATATCCAATTGTTCATTGACTTAATTTAAGTATACGCCTTGCAAAAACTGTGCAGCAGATTGGGATTTTCTTGGACCATTTTTGGTCTTACATGTTCTCCCATAGGATGGCTCTGGAGTAGAGAGAAGAAGAAGCAAATTTGAAATAACTGGATGGCCTCCCTTTGGGGTGTGTCATAGCATGGCTGCAGTGAGATATCGAAGGGCATCAGAGCAGCCAGGAGTTTTGTTTGGAGATAAACAAGAATGACATCAACAGGAAAGTGTAAAAGGATGAGGAAATAGATTACTTTTGCTGGAATGGTTGCAGATGTGGGATATGGATTCAGAAGTCTAAAGGTGGAAATAAGTTTTTGCAGAATTGTTAGCATAAATCTGTTTTTTTAACACGTTGCTTTTGATTCAACTCAACATCACTGTGTGAATGAGCAACAGCCATTTCTCTAAATTTGGAACTGGTTTTGTGGCACTGTTGCTTAGCTGGAGTCGGACAGTCGCTTCTGATCAGTGACAAAATGCGAGAGCCGCAGACTCCTGGGAAGCTGCAGAAGAGTTATTGTCCTTGTGCTATCAGTGGTGCTGTTCGAAAACTAACATCGTTTATTTGTAACATTGAGTCATTCCTGAAATTTTAATTAGGTTAAGTGCTCTTCTATGTTTGCATTTTAGTTCTCGTGTTGTCATTTGGTTAATAAACCCCCGCTATTGAATTGGAAATAACCATATGGCACCTTTTGTTTTTTCCTCTTATGTGTGATTTTTGAGAAAAGCTTTTCAGTGATTCTGAAGAAAAAATATGCACGTTGCCTTTTTAAGACAGTGAGTGACTTTCTCATGTTTAATAGGGGCTTCCTCTGGTGTCATCCTCCATTTACTTCACTGGAGTTATTCATTGAATAGGTGGTGTTCAAAGAACCATTGACAACTTTCTGTGAAGTATTTGTTTCAGTATGTGGTGATTCAGTGGTGAAAGAGGAAGAATGCCTAGCTGAGTACAGTGAATGGTTACCTTCACAGATCAAGCCATCTTTATATGAGCCTTTAAATATAAACAGTGACCTGATAATTACGCAAGGTGAACGGTTTCCACTTCAGAAGCATTCATTTGAACAAACTGTCTGTGAAAAAAACATCAGTCCTCGTTGATCAACACCCTTCTCGTGTTTATTAAATTAATACTTGAATGCAGAGGAAACACTACCACCTCTTTCCCGAGAGTTCTTCATTCCCTCTTCCATAGAGTTTTGCTGATGTAGCAAAAATGTTAATGAATTAGTAGATCAAGTTCTGTTGTCGGTAAGTTGGCAAATGTCCTTCTCAACTCCCAAGATTGTCTCTGAACTTTTCCTGTGTGTACAGCGGTACTGTTACTGCTAGGAACTCTGTAGCCATGCTGGAGAGAGGAACTTGCCCAGCTTTCATCGAGGTGTGCACAGCTCAGTGCTGTCAGGACTAACCAACGCAGTGCGATGACGACTCGGGCTGAAAATAACTCCACCGGGATGGCTGGGGTTGGAAGACTTAACAGGAGCATTTAGGGTGGACGTGATAAGGAAATTGCCTTTCACTGGTGTGTAAGCTGCCTTCCTCCCACTGGGGCTTCCAGGATAGGAGAAAGGCAGCCTGGAAGATTCAAGCCAGGGGTTGAGGGGTGTCTTTTTTTCCAGCACTGTCAGTCCTTTGGCCTTCAGCAAGCACAGTCCTTGACAAGAAAATACACGGAGTTATGAAAGTCAGATGGGAAAGAGGCCCTAGTGAGGTCACATATTTTATTGACTGAAGAGTAAAACTATTTTTTTAGGAAAAAGGTCTCCAAATGATGTAGTACCTTTGAGAAGAAATTATGTAGTTTAAGGCTTTTTCCAGTTATCTTCTTGATAATGTGCTATGAACATATGCATTATGTTTTACTCTGTTACTGATTTTTTTTGATACAAAAATCGTATTGCAAGCATTATCGTTATTAATCTTAAAAAATACCCTGAAGCTATTATATATTTGAATTTAAACTTATGAAGTAGATAGCCAGATTTAAGCAATTTGTTTTCACAGCTGCAGAATGTCCATGTGGTAAGCTACAAAATGTATAGCGCTCTATACTATGCCCATCTAATTTTGAAAAATGTATGTGATATGGAACCGGGTGCTACATTAAAATAAAAGTGTCCAATAACTTCGAATTTCCTCGCTTTTGTGGTTTATTTAGGATGTTGATTGTGCAGATCTGACAGGAGGGTAGTAACTGTGACTCAGTATGAAAAAAAGAGGGGCTTCAGATGGCTGACCTTCAACTAGGAGAGACGAAATCACTTAGACTGGGATTGTGTCTACGTGAGGGAGAGACAAAGAGAGACTTATTTAAAGTGAAATCGTGTTCCCTTAGGTTTCTGTTAAGTCAAACCTTCATCTTTCCTTTGTCAGGCCTCACGTTGTCAGAGTTCAGGCTTAGCTCCATGATAAGCCTGAAGAGGTATATCTTTCTCTCACCCTGGCAGCACAAACACAGGAAAAGCCCTTCCGTGTGTTCCCCACACCTTTGGCCTGAAGGTGCCCAAGGAGGAGCCAGGAAAGGAACCAGGCTGTTCCCCAGCAGCACCCCAGCGATTGGTGTTCTCTGTCCCTCAGGCTGACAGGTAGGTCCCAAGGGCAGCCCGTCAGCTGTGAGAGTTGAAACTAAATAGAGAGAATGAGAATTAAATGAGAAAATGTCTGAAGGGCTGGACTTTATAGGCAGCGAGCTGGAGGGAATGGTGCACTTCTACTTCCACTAGTGTGATTTTCAAGAATTATGTCCCAGCTATCCAAAGAGCAGGTCTTTAAATAGGAAATAATTAGTGATAAATTAATTCTTACAGCTTTAAGCCATGACAAGGGATATTTTATTGGCCTGGAAATATGTCTCTAGTGCACGTGAGGCACAAGGCCAAGGTGCTAAAAACTTGTAAATATCCTGTAGGGAGCTGTTCAGCATTGGCAGCAGAATGGATTTAGATGACTTTTCCATTCTTAATTTTTACAGTCGTATGGCACTCCAGGGTGCCTTCATGCAATTCCAGGTTGCCTCTCCATGTTTGGATTCCTGTTATATTTCTTAAGAAATAAATGATGCATCTTCCTGCTCTAGAAAAGTACTTCTTGGTGGAAAAGAGAAAGAAATGGAATAGAAGCTTCAAAAGCCCTTTTTTATACTTCCACTGTTTTTAAGGTAATGCTGCCTCAAGCGTGTGTGATGAGACTGGATGCTCATGTGGATTCTGCAGCAAAGCTAATGGAAGGAAAAGTAACAAATGAACAAACCCTTTGGGTATCTGTAGCCCATAGCTGGGTCAGAGCTCCTTCACCTGACACTTTCCTCGCTCCTCCTATTTCACCTCTCCCAGTGGCCTCCTGGGCACTGCATGCCTCAGACAGACGGGAGCAGGAGGCCTTGGGTGCGTGAGGCCAAATCACAGCATGCTAGTGAATCCCCAGTATTCCTGCAGCACATCTGGAATCAGTGACATTAGCTGTGTCCCAGCTGCATTAATCCAGTCGTCTGCTAAGTGTCACATCCATATTCCCAGTTAGATCCCAAATTGTTTTACATTTATTGATGGCTAATTTAAATAGCGAGAGCTAGGAAAAATGTCTTTCTGAGGACATTTTGAAGATCCTTTATGCATCAGAAATGTGATGGGCTTGACAGGATCAAGGATAAATATTGCTTCCATGGGAGGGAGAGAGGAAGAGGGTGATTCTTTCCTTAGCTAGGCTGCTTCCGCACATCGCAAGAAATGTGACTTTTTACTTCCCATCCTTGGTTTGTTAAAGGAATTTACTCATCACTGCGCTTTGGTTTTCAATGAAACATGGACATAACAGAGGAAACGTGCAGGTAACTTGTCTGCCACAGCCCCTCCTTGTCCGTGGAGACAGGCAGTAGTGGAGCAGTGGTAGTGCATCCAGCCCTGTGACAGCAGCTATCATGCAGGGGCAGGCAAGGGGAAAAGAGAAAATGGTGTCAGTCTCCAGTAAGGGCGGGACCAACACGAAGAGAAAATATCACTTGGGAGCAGATGAAGTAATCACAATTCTGACGTGGTGGAGGAGTTGCTGCATCTCCACCACTTTGCTCCAGCTCCACACACCAAAGTAATGTGCTTAAAAAAGCTCTGCTGAACGCCTCTATCAGGAGGGTTATATGTAGGACTGCCACTTGATATACAAGCTATTTCATTCCAAGGTCACTTAATTCTTTAAGTAGTTCGTGCTGTCTGTCACAGGGTGAGGGTATGATTAAATCAATGATACTCGCCTTCAGCAGCTTGATACAAAGTGTTCATTGTTTGCTATAGGTTTCATGCTTTTATCTACAAGAGAAAAGCTAGCGTGTGATCTTACCTGCACCTTGTTTCCCAGACCTGTGCTTTTCCTAAAGGTCACTAAATAGTCAATGAGAAATAGTAGCTTCTTATTTCATTAAGGAATTCTTGCAGTAATTTCCCTTCATAGAAGCTGCCTCGGGTCAGCGAGGTGTGCACATCCCGAAGCCATGAGCGCATGGGGAGCCCTGTTGGCAGGCATCACTCCCAGCCAACACAAAGAGGCTCCTCCAGGGTGTCTTACTCTGGGCACTGAAGAAACCTATGCTGCTGAAGTCACTGGTCATGTTGGACTATGCCAAGGTGACATGCTGATCCAACCTGCCCGGCAGGTCTGCCCACAGATTGACATGTCATGCTCCGTACATGCCACATTGAGTGATGTGACTTAGTGGTATGGTAGTGATGTGCTGGCGGTTGGACTAGATAATCTTAGTGGTCTTTCCAACCTTAATGACAATATGGTTGTATGATTCTTTGATAACCCAGACACCAGAGCCTTAGATTTCCCTGGACAAGAAATGATGAGCAGTGGTGGTGCAGCCGCAGGAGTGATGGCACTGTTACTGGATCGCTTGCTTTTGTGTGAGCTGGAAAGTCCGAGCAGAGCCCAAGCACTGACTGGCTCCCAGCCTGCAGTCTGGGAGGCCTGGCTGTTCTGTTTGGCTGGACTTGTGGCTTTGCTCTGGTTTGAGTGGTTTTGGGAAGCAGCCTGGGCTGCAGGTGGTGGAGCAGAGGGCTCTTCACAACATGTTGGTGGGGGCGCAGTTTGTTTGATGACTTCTTGTGACCTGTCAGCTCTGTGGGCCATCTATTGA
This sequence comes from Bambusicola thoracicus, assembly GCA_002909625.1. NCBI lineage: Eukaryota > Metazoa > Chordata > Aves > Galliformes > Phasianidae > Bambusicola > Bambusicola thoracicus. The sequence continues at coordinate 10,102 of PPHD01029398.1, forward strand.
AACCATCTGTGGAAACCTGTACTCTGCTCAGGACATGAGTGCAGACACTCAGGAGCGTTTGACAGAGTTTGGAAGAAGTTACAGAAATAATCTCTGAGATTCAGCCACACTAATGCAGAACATGTGGAGCTGATGCTCCAGATGTCATAGAATCATAGAATCATTTGAGTTGAAAGGTACCCTTAAAGGTCATCTAGTCCAACTCCACTGAAGTGAACAGGGATGCCTACAGCTACATCAGGTGCTCAGAGCCCATCCAGCCTGACTTTGAGTGTCTCCAGGGATGGAGCATCAACCACATCTCTGGCAACCTGTGACAGTGCCTCACTACTGTTACTGTAAGAACTTCATACTTATATCCAATCTAAATCTCCCCTGGTCTAGTTTGTAACCATTTCTCCTTGTCCTGTCACCACAGACCCTGCTAAAGAGTCTGTCCCCTTCTTTCCTATAGCTCCCCTTTAGATACTGAAAGACCTCTATCAGGTGTCCCCAGAATGCTGAACAGCCCCA
>PPHD01029399.1:0-10614 GCA_002909625.1 Bambusicola thoracicus
CCTGTTACATTTGCAGTCAGACCCAGTACCATTGGCCACAGCCCACAAAACTGTGAAACTAATTATGAAGTAAGAATGAAGCTAGATTGGTGAGTTACTCATGGTTATAAAATACAGCGAGTAGCAGCATCGGAATAGGATTAAAAGTGCTGGGGCTGGGGGAAGAATCGTGAAAACACAGCTGGGAAACCTCTGTGGGAACAGTGCCTGGAGACGTTCCTGCACCAGTTCCCCACTTGGCCAAGTTCAGGAGCTGTCCTGAGACAGAGTTTTGTCTGGGGTCTACATGCTTGTTGGTGTGTTGCAGACATTGGTTTGGTATGGGTGCTCTGCGATGCGATTTCCTTAGCGCTTCCATGTCTGAGGAAACTCTGGATTACTGTGAAGCTTTTATTTAACGCTCCGTTGCATGGGAGTTGGTGTCTGAACAACCGTTGGCTTAAGAGAGGTGAGGGCTGAGGCAGCAGCTGTGTGACACTAACAGAACGGGATGGTGCAATTCTCTGAAGGACAGCTCTGGTTTTGGCCCAGCGCGTGCCTGGGGAGCGGTGGAGCTGCTGTCCGTTTGGCCCCTGGCTCAAGGCAAACGCCTCTTGGCTCCCCAGATTTCATGCCTGGGGAAAAAGCTGTGTTGGCACAGGGCAAGTGCCAGAGAGATATTTGAAAGTGCAAGGGAACGCTGTCATATATATATGTCAAATAACACACGCTTCTTGTGTACGTAGAACTGCTCATGGTTAGGATGGGCTCAGGAGCGAGAGGGGCCCTCTGTGATGGAAACTGAGGATGAGAATCGCGCACAGCTCTGTGCTCCTGCAGTCCCTTCTCCACCACCTGTAACATGAGGTGAAGCCCTGTTGTTGCCCAAGGTGCCCTCTGCCCCCGCCTTCCCCCAGCGTCACCCCCCTCTTTCCTGTACAACACTGTGAATGACACCAGTCACTCTTTTAACGCTCCCATTCAGCTTGCTGAGAGCACAAAGTGCTGCCCTACGCGGTGACGCTGAGGGACATGGGGCTGAGGGCTCCGTGCTGCACACAGGGACAGCCGTGGCCCAGCGCCCCGTGCAGAGCAGCGCAGAGGTGCTGCCACACAGTTAACGACGTAAGCAGCTTTGTGTAGCAATTTGCTAATCACGCTTGATTTCCTAATGAACTAAACTGACAATCAACTTCTAAAATATAAGAGCTTCTTAGAGGGAATAGTTGAGGGTGTCTTCACCAGGAAGATTTAACCGGGATAACTTTACTAAAGAGCACAGGAGCTTTTCTGTTCTGTTTCTGAGCAATCACTCCAGAAAGTGGGTTGCGTTAAGCAGCAGAGTCCCAGGACAGTAACTACCTCTCTCTCTCAGAGTGCTGAGGTTGCCACGCTACACGCTGTCAGCAATGCGTTCGCTTCAGATTTGTTTTCCTTACCTCCGTGTGACAGCAGCACAGGGCGGCTCTGGGAGCTGTAGGGAAATGGCACTGGGGAGCACCCTGTGCTTCCAGCAGCTCTCTGTGAGCCCCGTGGGTCTGTGCCTCACACTCAGTGTCACAGCGAGGCTACGCGCCCTGCACTGGGAGGGAGTGAGGGTGTGAGGATGAGGGAGGACCCACCTCCCTCCCACCCCCAAGGGAGCAGGCAGCAACAAAAAGCAATAAACTTCAATAACAATAACACTTTTATGTGTTGGTCGTTACTCAGCAGATGTGACTCCCTGGTTTTATGTCTTGTACGAACGTACAGGGAGCAGATCTGGCATGTGAAAAAGGTGCCATTTTTTTCTTTTTTTTTTTTAAATCAAACAGAGTCCCTTTCCAAACTAGAACAGCACTTTAAAATAGGTTCCTCTGTAAGGAAAATAAAAAAGGAAAAAAAAAAAAAGAAAAAAGAAAAAAAAAAAGTAAAACCCTTTACTGAAGAGATGCACTTTAACTGGTAGCTGAGAACGGCTGCTGTTGAGGCAGCCATCCCGGTGGAGGCTCACTGTCAGCCAGAGCCCAGGGAGCGGCGGTGCCCAACGCACGGTGCCCGCGTGCCCGTGCACTACTGCAGCTCTACCTCCCACTCCGTGCCCCTGGGCCCGTGCTGCTGCAGGAGTCCAACCCGAAGGCAACAACGCTCCGCCGGGCTGCAGCGACAACAGGATGGGGCCTGTTGCAATCCGGTTGTAAATCGGTCGGAAAAACAAAACCCGCCACCCCCTTTGCCCATAGGGAGAATTTAACCCATTTACAGTAGGTCAGACGGTACCCCCAGGTCCAGCGCAGCAGAGGGCTGAGCTAAGGTGAGGTTGTTCCTGGGGGCGTGAGGTTTCTCGTATTGTGGGTATGGAGCCCTCAGCAGTTTGAGTATTTAAAAATAATAATAATAGTCCAAGTTCACGTGTCCCCCTTGATTCCGCTCAGAGCTGGTTTGCAGAGTAAGCATTGGTAAGAGAAACTGTGCTGTCACCATCGACTCTCGGCCTGTAACTCAAACGTGTAGGACACGCGTCCTCACCTCAAGACTTATTCTCACAGTTAAGAAAATTTCCTGCTGTACTAATTGTTGTTTATTTTTAATGTTATTCTTGGTTGCAATGAAAAAAAAAGAATAAAAAGGAGGTCTGTACTCACACTCAGTCTGCGGTAGGTTGCGGCGTGGTCCTGCTGTACGCCGTGCCCACGGCCTGTTAGCCATCCCACCAGCCGTCCCCGCGCTGCTCCGTGCCCCGTGGGATGGGCAGTGGCTGCGGTGCGAGCAGCAGAGCTGTGGCAGGGGCACAAGACCGAGGTGGAGGGGTTGTGGAATTGCATTTCAGCAGTGTAGCAAAACGCGCTCTTGTCGGACAGCTTTAAGAACAATGTGAATGAAAAATCTAGCAACTTGGGTAGGAATCTTTGGAAATTCTAGCGATGTATACTTGAACTTCTGTTTGTATCAAAAACAAATCGCATTTTTCTTCTTTCTTTTAACACGGTGTAAAAGAACATTATGCATGTGAGTGGTTTGAGAATTAAATGGTTTAATACTCAGCTCTGTGCCTGTCTCTTGTAGCCGACTGTTCCTGGCTAGCGGTGTTTCCTCCCGGCCCGGTCAGGCACCTGCACACCGTGTGTGGCTGTGATGGGGGTGAGCCTGCCCAGCTTTCCCAGCTGCTTCCTTTCTCACCATCTTCAACATCCACAGTCCAGAGCACTACTAGAAAGGCCGCACGGATACCCTACGAAATCCAGAGCAAATGGCATCCTGGGGACTGCCCCACTGGGGTGTCAGCATCAGTCTGCAATCAGCTCTTCTGGAACCTGTACCAACAGCAGGACAAGACTGTGTCTTTTCACTGCCTTTGTTATTTTAAACTCCAGCCGTAAATGCAGATTTCTCAGAGGACAGAGCTCGTTTAAAGCTCACTACTCAGACAAACAGCCTGAACAGCCTTGGCTACGCAGCGAGGCTTTCACTAGTTCAGCACATGGGCACAGCAGGCACACCAGGGCTGCTGGAAGCAGAGCTCCGGTGCTTGGCAGCTCCACCACCCACCAGCTGTTCGTTGCAGAGCTGCAGAAGATGGCCCTGGCCCAGCACCGATTGCTTGGCTGCTGCTGCTCCGTTGCTGCTGCGACTGAGGACCGTGGGAAAGGGCATATTCATTGAGAAAGGGAAGGTTAGGCCTAGGAAGTGACTTAGTGAAAAGCGTCCATTCAGAGATGAGTTTATTCCATACAGATCTATAGGCTTTAACGTACTGGGGGATCAGAGTTACAGTTTGATGCCTGAGAGGGAGGAGGGGTTGGATACAAGAATGCCAGTGATATTGGACTCGGCTCTGGCTGCCATGAAAATACCAGTGCTAGGGGAAAAAAATAAATCAGCTTCCTTTGAATGAGGGCTGGAGCAGGAGAAGGACGGCCCCTCCCTGCAGCTGGCACCAAATAGTGATACAGCCACCCCAGCACAACCTGGGCTGCATGGCAGTGCCCTACCGCCCCTTTCCCAGGGGCAGAGAGGGGACAGGTGAGGCCCGGGCAGCCTTTAGGGGCAAGGATCAGATATTCTGCCCATGAATATAATGGTGTTGAGGGTGGCTTCCCGGATGAAGAGCAAGAAGGGCCTGTTGGCTTCAAAGATAATTCTGTTCATGGGGAAGGAACGGCCAGAGATAACAACAGCTGTCGCTGCTGACGCCTCACTGCCTTCTTCATTCACCTACCAACCAGAAGAGAAGGAGGAATTAAAACACAGGCGTTACGCAGCATTTAGTGGGCTCTTCCTCCCTTCCTCCCCACCCATTTGAAGCACAAGAAGGCACTGTGCTTCACTGTCTCCTTGTGGAGACAAGCCGTGTTAGAGCCACAGTCTTTTACATTTTTCCTTTTGTGCTTCATGCTTTTAAAAAACAAAGAGCAAAACATACCCTGGGACAGAATGAAGCTTACCTCAAGGAAGGCTTTGTGGAAAGCCTCAGATACATACAGGTCTGTACGGTCCCCCGCAACTATACCTGAAACCCAGAAAAACAAAACAAGGAAATCAAAAACTATGTTTTGAGACAGCAGCTCAAGATGCAGAACAGTCCCCTCCTTCATGGTCAGAATCCAGAAGGCACATTCGCCCTAAAACGAGGCTATCCTCCACCAACTGCAGTGGATTGCTCAACTCCCGTGCCCTCAGAGCTGAGCAGGGGTGCGTGCCCACAGTGAGGGCTGAGTACTGAGTGCTCAGTGGTGCAGCATCCCTTAACTGTGCTCAGTGTTCTTTTCCTCACAGGTAGGTTGCCCCCATCCTCACACCTCACCTGGTAGCTTGGCGTTTTCCGGACTGAAGAGATCTTCCAGCCCCATTTTTCTCAGCTTCTCCTTGACACTGAAGCTGTCCTCGATGCGGAAGCGGGGCAGGGAGACAGTAAGGGAGACCTCCATCATAGAGTCGATCCAGTCTTGCAGCTTGTCCGATGTCAGGTCTCGCTCCACCTCCACCAGCGGTGTGCCGGCTTTGGGCAGGACCAGCACCATGGTGATGTCGTCCCCTTTGTAAGGCAGCTCCAGCACCTGGACTTTGTCCTCCTGGATGAACGTGTAGCGAAACCTGGACTCCTGGTACATGATGGGGACTTTGCAGGTCTCACCGTTGGCTTTGTGAAATGAATCCAGTCTCGTGTTTGGAGCTGGGAACTGCGACTTCCAGTGCCCCTGACAGGGAGATGACGAGGGCAAAAGCAAACATGAGCAACATCGCTGCCCCTGGGAAACTGGCTGCTCTCCAGCTTTGTTAGCCATACCTTAAAATAAATGGTGTTGACCAGGACCAAGACAGTGAGATCATCGATACCTTTTTCTGGGATCACTTCTGTAATGCGCCTCTCCGTCTTATTGGCTACCCACTCGTTTATGATCTGCCTGGAAAGCTCTGGCTTCTCCTGAAGGATGAGACCAAAATAGCTTAAGTCAAGGGGTTATAAATACCTCTTTGTTTAGCGCCCACCTCCCGAGGGAGGACACCGCACAGCGCTGCAGTGTTTAGAAAGGAGAAGCCGGGAAGTGACTGTGGTTACGGAGCTGGGGCAGGAGGAGCTGTGTCCTGTGCTCCCGTCTGTCTTCACCAGCGCTCCCTGTGCTGAGCGTGGCACTCCCTGCAGCAGGGGATGGGGATGCAGCAGAAGCAGGACAGGGAGGAAAAAACAAACCAGGAATCTCAAGAAGTTCAAACTCACTTTGAAGTTCAACGGCCAGAGTTTGGCTCCGTAAACTATTTCACTAATGTTCTGGTAAGTCTCATTGAAGACCAAGGATTTCTCTCCAAAGAGACGGTTTGCTGATATTAGCTCTGATGACTTGTTGGCTTTCTTGTAAAGACGGCAGTTGAGCTTGGCAAAGAAGAAGTGGACCTGGTCAGATGTCTTCTCTGAAATAGTGTCAAACTGGAAGACCTGGAAGGGTCAAACAGCAAGAAGGAATCCATCAGCAAGCTCCTGTGCTCCCACAGCAAGTGGTGATGTAGCCCTTGCCCTCCACTCATCCCCTAAAGCACAGCCTTAGAATCATAGAACCACAGAATATCCTGAGTTGGAAGGGACCCACCATAAGGACCACTGGGACCAACTCCTGGCTCCACACAGGATCACCCAAAACTCAGGCCCTATGTCTGAGAGCATTGTCCAGACACTTCTTGAACTCTGGCAGCTCAGCGCTGTGCCCACTGCCCTGGGGACGCTGTTCCAGTGCCTACCGCCTGCTGGTGCAGAAGCTGCTCCTGATATCCAACCTGACTCTCTCCTGAGTCAAGAGCACCCTGACCTTTCCCCAGTGAGAGCCCTGCACCAGGTGGGCATAGCACTGATGGGGCCAGATGCAGCTCTTGGGTCAGCGCAGGACTTGTAGGGTTTGCTCTAATCCTGTGAGAATGCCAAGGGCTGCTCCTTCCCAGGAGTAATTCTCATGGTCTGTTGAGTAATTCTGGTACTCGTTATCTATTTTCGAGTATGTGGCAATCGCTTTGAGGGTAGATTTCAGCAGCACAGTGATTTTTTTTCTAATCTGTTCCTAGCTGTCAGCTGGAAGGACAGCTCCAATTTGTCAGCTCCTACCCATCTCAGGGCTTCAGGCACAGAAAATCCCATAGCACGTTGCTCATGATCTGTGGCACCACTTCCTATGAGAGGCAAAAGGGGGTGTTACCAGCTCTTCTGTAGGGAAAAGGAGAGCATTAGGAGCACGGCCCATGAAGAGAAGGGTTCCCATCCCACAGCAGGGGCTGCCCACAGGGAGCATGCCTCAAGGTTTTGGTGGCCCTTTGCAGAGCTGGGACCTGAATGAGCTGAGACCCAAGCAGCCTCTTGTGTCCCACCTGAGGGCTGTCTAAATAAAGGCATCCCCTCCGGTGCCAGCTGCCCTGACCAGGCAGCCCCCAGCAGCCACTGGCACTTTCAGGCCCCAGTAGCAGCTCCAGGGAAGGCTGAGGAGATGCCACCAACCTCCATGAGCTGCTGCAGGGTGTCACCGCACGCCCCGAGCTTGGTCATGGCAAAGGCTGTGGAAATGCTGAGGGGCGACAGGAAGATGTTCTCCTCGTTGTCCTTGGAGTCGGCCAGGTGCTTGTAGAAGACGACGGCGAAGCGCGAGTTGGCCCTGGACAGCTCCCAGACACGGGGGTTTGTGAACTCCGGGATCCTGCCCTTCCCCGGCTCCAGCACCTCGCTCTCCTGGGGCTTCTTCTCAGGGTTGCGGTAGATGCAGATGGGGTTCACAGGGATGTCACGGGGCTTTGCAGTGCAAATGTCTTCCACGGCATAGGGTAGAGGGGAAGCCATGCCCCAGAGGCCGAAGAGACACACCATGAAGAGATGCATTGTCCTGAAAGCAGAGAGAGTGCTGAGTGCGTGCCCGCCTGCCCAGGGAGCCCCCAGAGCCCCCAGGCCAGGCAGCACCAGTGCATCGGGACCCTCATAGTCCTCTCCCATCACTCTCCTGTAGTGCAGCTGTGGGATGGACTAGGACAGCACACCTCTGAGCACACCCTGCTTTTAGAAACAGCACAATGAAAACACTGCTTTCCTAGAGCCACGGGTGCCCCTTTTTTAAGCAGCCATGATAAGCTGGTGCAAAAACACATGGACCAAAGCTCTGATCACTCTACGGGGAAGCTGCCAAAGTCTGCTCTGCACTGCAATCCCGTTTTTGCTTTGTACAGACCCTGCCCTGCTCCCTCCTGGGGAAGCGCTCCATGCCCCAAAGCTTAGCAGAGGAGCGCCCTCAGACACAGTGCTTTGGATGGTTCCCTTCCCCTTTTCCTGGAGGAACCTCCTTCTCCAGCTCTGTTTCCTTCCTTCCCCTGAGCTCTTCTGCCCTTTCAATTTCCAGCTGTGCTTTCAGGCCCACCTCAGCCTTGCACTGTTCTAACTGCTGATGCAGGAAGCTTAAGCAGGGGATATACATCCCAGCACCTGTTACCGGCCACCCTAGGGCTGATAAGTGCTGCAGCCCTGAGATGCCCTCTGCGTGACTCCCGATGGGTTTGCTCATGTCCCCATGGGATATGTCCCTCTGGGGGCAGGGAGGGGGAGAGACCCCACGTGCCCACTGCTGCAGTCTCCTTGTGCTGCCCCATCAGTGGCAAAACTGAAGGTTTCTTTTAATGACTGCCGGAGCTGCCAGCAGGGCAGCACGGGGTGATGCGGGGAGCTCCGGGCTCTTTCACAACCCCCTGCCTGTGCTCTTGTGCAATGGCTGGATGATCTTTGAGGTCCTTTCCAACCTGGACCAGTCTGTGACTTCATCTGGGCTGCAGCTCTTCCGTGAAAGCAGAAATTACCTCATTTGGCACTGGGCTGTTCTGAGCCCTGGGGGCCCTCTCCAGCACACACTGTTAGTACAGCAGCAAGCACTGCAAGAGGACACGCACAACGAGATGTTCTTGCTCAGAACACAGCCACGCTGAGTGGTAAAAGCAAACACACTGTTGCAAGAAGGTGAAGGACAGATGCATGGAACAGCTGCAGCACCATGGAAGGCAAAGCCTGAAATGGGTGGGAAGTCAAATAGACTGACCCCACAAGCACCACGGCAGGCAGGAGGAAGGGAAGCACTCCGACAGTTGGGAGCACTGCAGGGAGTGCCACTCTTCCCCACTTCCAGCTCCTGCAGGAGGGTCATGGAGCACTCAGCTCCGTACCGCTGCACTGCACGCCCTGTGGTTGGTGCTGAGCATCCCACAGCCCGTCCTGGCTTTAGGTTCCATCCATTTGGAGAGGGTGCGGGATTTTACCCTCTTAGCCCCTTCAATCTGACGTATCAGCTCCTTGGGCCCCCCAGCATACCCAGTGCACACACGCAGCAGGAGGGAAATGTGAGACCCACAGGGCCGCATGCTGTACCGCTGGCTGGGAGCTGCCCTGCTCCCCCAACAGCTCCCTTTCCTACTGCCCACACTCCACGCTTCAGCTGGAGGGAGCCCAAAAGCACTACAGCAAATGGCTGCCTGGGAAGGGTTACTGGCAAGGAAGAGCACACAAAGGGGGAAGGGCTTTGGCCGTCCTGCTTCAGTCACCCCTGCGAGAAGCACAGAAAGCCAAGGAACGAGTTAGCGATTCAGCTAAAAACCAGAGGGCTCCACGCAAATGGGGGGGGACTCCCAATCCCACAGCCAGGCTGCAGCCAGCACAGCCTGTGTGCCCCCACAGCTTTGTGTTCATCCTGCAACAAACGTTGTACTCAGCCCTGCTACCTCCCCTGGCAGTCCTGCAGCACTCCCCTGAGCCCAGCAGCTCAACGGGATTAAAGATCGACAGAAAAGCCTTCCCTACCGCTCCCCTCCCCCACATCAGCGCAGAGCAGACCAGTGCTGCTCCTACACAGCCGGGCCAGGGGTCGGTGCTCACCCAGTACAACCCTGCCTCAGTACCACAAAGACATAAGATGAAGCACAGCCCATCAGTAAGCTGGGCACAAACTGCTCCTTGATGGGATCTGTGATGTTCTAAGCTCTCCGTGCCCTGAGCAGAAGCCCCACGTCCAGAGCAGCAGCAGCAGCAGCCTGGTAGCAGCCTGAATTCCTTCAATAGGCAAACGGAGCTGCGGATTCGGTTCAAAACGAAGCATTAGCGGAAATAGTTTCTCTTACCCAGCCTGGTGCCTCCAACCTCCCGCGTTCTGGATGTAAATGCAGATCCTCAGGAGGACAGGCGGTGCTTGAGACCCACACACCCCAAGCAGCTCCACACTGGGCTCCTGCGCTCCAGCAGCGGGCGGGATGGGGGCAGGATGCTGGGGCCAAAGGCTGATGACCGCTGCAGAAGGTTAAACAAAGAGCAGGAAAACAAAAAGGCAATGTTTGGCTCGAAAGAGGTTTTAAAGTTCAATCTGACAAGGGAAAGTTTGACCACCTACCCCTTACAAACACTGGGTGCCGCCTTCCTTTCTTGCCAATAAAAAAAATTACCTGCTCGTGAAAAAGCTTTGAAGAGGTCACTAAATCCTGACCCCCTGAGGTGTCTGTGAGTCTCACTCTGGTACCCCATTGCTCAGCAAAACACAGCTCTCAGGAGCAGCACTTGTGGCCCTAGGCTGCAGAGGAGGGCCTGCAAAACAAGCTTTGATCACAGACCAGGGCCATAAGTAACACCTGAAAACTGGCTGTGCCCAACACGTCAGCCTTGCACACGCTGTTCTTGCTCTCACCCATCCTACAGCGGGGCTGCCTTCATCCAAAGCGAGCACAGAAACCACACGGTGCCCTCCGAGCAGCACCCAGCAACGCAAGGCAGCGAGAGCTGCAGGAGGGCACAGCAGGCGAGCTGTGTGCTGCAATGGAGGGCTCAGCTGTGCTGCTCACTGTGCTCCCAGCAGTGCTGGTGTAACCACCCAGGTGAGACTCACAGCCCCCCCGGAGCCTGCAGAAGGAATCAGCTGCTCTCTGCTCCCAGCAGAGCATTGTGCTGCATCCAAGCTGGGGTTCTTCATCCAGTGCTGAGGGGCAGCTTGATGCAACATGAAATGGGAGTGGGCACTCACTGTGTTCTGCACTTCCCACACAGCTCAAGCTCTGGGAATGAACTCTCACCAGTGTGACGAGGCACAGCAGCACTGCAGCTGCACACTCACTGCAAACAGAGGCAGAACGCCTGAAAAAGAACATGGGAACACCTCCTTTACA
>PPHD01029400.1:0-10614 GCA_002909625.1 Bambusicola thoracicus
AATGTGTATTTATTTTAAATGAATTTAAGAAGGGATCTTCAAAGGCAATTAATTACTCAATTCCCTCTGCAGTTGAGTGGGAGGTGGATACCAAAGCAACTTGGAAAACTCTAGTACTTACTTCCCTTTTTCTGTCCTGATAAACTACTGCACTGAAAGATGAACAAGTTAAATTGAGACTACGGATTGGATTATATTTCTTGAGAATGGAGAGGTCCAAAGTGGCTAAGAGAACTAATGTGTTTGTGTAAGTGATATATGATCAGACGTTTGCACAGCTCTCTGCAGAGAGAAGGCAGTATTTACAAAAGCTAAGTATCGTGATATGTAAATTAGCTGCCTCTGCAGACATTTTTTTCTTCCGAGTCAGCAGCTACTCATTCTTTAAATGATACTCTTGTTCTCAGAGTACTCCTCGATGCCTCCTGAACACTTTTTCCCTATGGTAGATAATGTCTTTTGCAATATCCAATTCATCTGACAGTCATGGATTGGATGTACCGTTGAGGGGTGGTGGTAAGAACAGCGGATTTGCAGAACGCTCTGCCCTCCAAAGTCCTTCTTGAATCTATTTTCTGTTTTCTTTTACCTTTAGCATCACTTTCTGGTCTTTAAAAAGACAGATCTCCAAGATCTTTGGCAAAACCCTTTAACTGATATTAAAGACTCTATAGTGCTTTTTTTTTTTTTTCTTTTCCCCTTTAATTAAGGTTTCATGACAGTAAAACATTTAAAACAAAAATCAGCTTCAGGCACAAGGACAAAACCTTTTACTGGTACAGACCTCAGGGGAAACACAACAAAAGCCTTCTGAGAATAACAGAAAATCACTCTTTTCCCTATTGACTTGGCATCTTTCCTGAAATCTGGAAATTTCCTTTTTTCCAGGAAGCATAGCTAGGCTTCCCTAACAACTTCATACTTTAAGCTTGTATACAATAGTTCAAATTCAGAGGCAAGGCAAACATACCAATAACTGGCATGCTTTCCACTGTTTCTTGGAATCTTGTTTAAAGAAAACAACAACCACCACCTAGCAACAACAGAAAAACATCCTCAAACAGGAAAGCTAAAACAGAAGGAGCTCACTGTGAACCCTACCTGTCGAATACAGTATCATGTGCCTGTGCCTGCTCTGGATTCCCCTCTACTGCATTTATGCTCTGGGCTGAAACAACTCTTTCACTTAACATCCCACCATAGTCATATTCCACAGATTTGCCAGCACTTGTAGTATCACTCTTGGATGGTATGCAGGCACACCATCTTCAAAGAATGTTCCAAGCTCTCTGTTGCTCATTTTGTAACTTTTATTTAGTCTTTTGAAAGTACATTTTGAAGGCTTGTATTAAATATACCTTAGAATAACAAAGTACAGCTAAACAACTGCCACCATTTACTTCTGTAGTCAGTTCCACAGCCTCTAATTAGGAAAACTAATAAAAACGTTCACAGTACTGAATAAAATGGTCTCATTGCTGCAGCCTGCAGTATTTAGAAATTCCTATGTTCTTCTTCCTGAAGCATGCAGCCTCCAGCATCTCTCCCTCAAACTGTAGGGTTCTTTTTTTGTTTCAGTATCTCTCACTTAGCAAACGATTTTTACAAGAGAGTTATTTACCTCTATGATCCCTCCTAAAGAAGTCATAACTACGATTTTATAACATTTCAATCAAGTGAATCATGTCACCTACTTCAGTAGGAGTCTCTATACCTTTTTATTAACTGGCCTTCTAAAACAAGGCTACAAGTTATGTAATAAATTCGTTTCTTTAAGTCTCATGGTGCATCACTAAATCTTTTTTATTACTATGTCTTTATGTGAAACAAGCATTTAGTTGTGGTGGGTTTTCCCCTGTTCTGCTCACAAAGAAGCGAAATTGCTTCTGACAGGTTCTTGGCAATACCAGGCAAAGTACTCCCAGGCAGGACAAGAGCCATATACAGAAAGAAGAATTGAATTCATCAGTTGGGTGAGGGGGATCTCTGGCCACACAACACTCCCCCAGAAGGCAGTCAAGGCCTAAGAGATGTTCACCGATCTGTGGTTGGCCCTCATATGAGCCATGGGGAGCTCCACCCTGTGTCCAGCCCTTCTGGTCACCTGGAAAGCACAGGTGCTCAATCACCAGTTCCAGTAGTGACCTAACTGTTCCCCTATATCCTCTTTTTGTTACTGTTTTGAGTATTCTTTGTTGATGTAGAGGCCACAGAAACTATACAATTTATTTCAATTTTTAAGCAAAAGATCACTAGCAGCTCTCATAATCAGCAGCCAGTATGAAGCACTGCTGGTACGTTCAAAATATTTGTCTTGCCATAGTGGTTATCCCAAGATATTTAAAAACACTATCTAGTTTTCTCTTCTGGCATCCAAATTCATACCTGTAAGTTACAACATGGTGCAGAACAGGTCTAAGGACGTTACATACCCAGCCTCTTTACAAGGTTGAGTACAGACTCTAACCATGTATTTGTGAAGTAAATAGACTGAACTTTCAATTAGGGAGTACATCTGACCCTCTCTAATATCTAATATCTTTCTAATAAAGATAAACATGGACCTTCCTTACACAAATAAACATGTCTATGTGCAAGACGTACTTCTGGAGCTGAACAACTGTGCACACTTACGTTCTGTGCGCTCCTCCCACTTTTCTCTTTAATACACTCTTTAGAAGGGAATTTTGTCATTTCTGTGCTGAGACTCCAATACTGCAAAATTCAAACACTCTGAATTCAAACTCCCGCTTTAGAAATCACTCCAAAACACTTTAGTTCAGGAGTTCATCAAGTGACTGACTGTGATTGTAAGCTTCAGTGCTCATCTCCTCCCCCTCGCTAACAGGAAGCTATTAGCCACTCTGAGATTTCAAACAGCGAAACTGATCAAAGGCCCAATGGTCACAGCGACATAAACCTACTGAGACTTAAAAGGAATGAAAAATGTGGGCTCAGTGGCATTATAAAATATGCACATACGTGTTCCTCTGCCTTACAGGGAGCTGTACAGCTGAACAGGGGAAATATTATCTATTTATGTGTAAGCTTTACTTTAATCTCTGAGCAATCTAGGCAAGAAAAATTATGCAGACATGCTGAGTAGTGAATAAATACAAAATAGATAATTAGCTGAACTTGCTTAATTATTGCAGAGATTTTTTTTCTCTTTCTTTATTTCTGCTTTCCTGTAGCAAGTTCTGTATTCTTGTAGGCTGAAAAGCCTAACACAAAGGAATAATATGGAATGGTATTACACTCTTGGTGCACCAACCACCTCAATAGGAATCCTGTTTCAGCATTTGACCACTCTCACAGTAAAGAAATTTGTACTAATATCCACTCTGAAACACCCCTGGACAGACCTTTGTGTTGTTCCCATGCATTCTGTCATCTGTTGTCAGGGAGAAGAGAGCAGCACTTCCCTTCATGAAAGGCTTTGGTGGGAAGAGACCTCACAGACCATCCAGTTCCAACCCTCTGCCATGGACTGGTTGCCCCCACCAGCTCAGGCTGTCCAGGGCTCCACCCTGCCTGACTTCAAACATCTGCTGGGATGAGGCATCCACAACTTCTTCATGCAGCCTGTTCCACTGTTTCACCATCCTCTGAATAAAGAATTTCCTCAGAACACCCAACCTAAACCTCCTCTCTCTTAGTTTAAAACCAATCCCCCTTATCCTGTTGCTACCTGCCTGTCTAAAAAGTCAGTCTCCTTCCTGTTTGTAAGCTCTCTAAGTAATGGAAGGCTGCAATGACATCTCCCTGGAGCCTTCTCTTCTCCAGGCTGGACAAGCCCAACTCCCTGAGCCTGTTCTCATAGGAGCGGTGCCCCAATCCTTCAAGCCCTCAGATACCTTCTCCAGCCTACTTGTCTGTTTGTGTCACAGCAGAGCTGCCCAGGGCCTGAGATACACAGCAGCCAGTCATTTTTAGTAGTCTAGATTCAGAGATGACTGCAGCTATCTAGAAAATGAGAGTGAAACTGATTGAATAATCTACTAGACACCAAAGCATTGCACAGTTAAAAATACCTGCGCTCACAGTTGGCCCTGCTGCATGCACACGCTAGGAAGGTACCAGAGATTATGGTAGGATGTTTTCTTTCACAGCAGTAATAAAGATATTGTTCAAGGTCTTTAAGCAGTGTTCCTAGCTGAAAAGATACCTACTCTATATCCAGAAATACCCCATACCTCTGAGTGTGAACTGCAGCTAGAGAGCAGAAAGAAGACCAACGTTGCATCAGAAATGCAAAAGAGGCTTTTTTCTCTTTCTTTTTTCTAAGAGACTTGCTATGATATTGTACCTTGTACTGATTTACATGAGCTTCTTCCACTAATAAGGGAGAGCATAAAGTCATAGAACGCAAGTTGAAATTTCACAGCTCAGATTCACTGACAAGTTAGCGCCTATCATGGCTAATGAAGAACACATTTGTGGTTAATCACTCCAGATACTGAAAGTTTAATATAGGCATTGTTCATACAAAAAATGCACCACACTCAGGAAATCTAGAAGTATTATCTATATTTAAGTGGTATATATCATAATTATGATTAAATATATCATGAATAGCTTGAGAGATATGCATAGTTCCATGACTACTTTAAATAGATTTTATGAGGTAGGAACTACTTAAAACTACTTCATGGCAATCAGTGATGACCTCACATAGAAACACAGTTGTTTGACCAGTCATTTTACTTACCAGGCACACACAAAAGCTACTGTCACTTGCTCCTTTTGTTTTTCCTTTTCTGTCTTTTGATACACTGAAAAATGTCATTCTTTCTTTTGTACAATGGGAGCAGTGCTAAGCTACAGACAATTTATGCAACTTCTCAAACAGAAAAAGGTGACTTTGGTAGAAAGAAGTAGACCACCCCAGTTCACAATAACCAAGGGAAATAATTAGACTTGGGAAGTTACACAAGACTGTACTGAGAACACCCACTCTGCAGAGCAGCGGGCACAGGGCTGGCCCCACAGCACCAGGGCAGGGGTGACCCAGCAGCACCCCTGCACAACCCAACACCCAGCAGATGTGGCGAGGGAACAAACCAGGTCTCAGGTCCGCAAGATCTTCAGTGCGGTTCCAGGGTAGAAGGCTTGATGAGGCTGCTCAGGGCAATTAAGACTTAAAATTGCTGACTGGGCTCTGGGGAGGGATAGAGGCAAAGCTTGGATGGGACCACAGAGAATCCCTGATGTCCATCTGTGAAAAGAGCAGTTGAGTGCTGCAGCAGTGCTCTCCCATAGTTATCTTCCCCAGCACACACAACTCCCTACAATTCACTACAAATATTCCAGCTAAATGATTAATTTGTCCCTGTGTGAATATTCAGTGCTGATCTGCAGTGGCAGTGAAGACCATAAAGACTGAAATACATGCCCATCTTGAAAGAACCTATCTTGTACACACTAACGTCAACTTTATTAGGCTTTATGGGATGGAACAGTGGCCAAAGCACCCATAAACCTCTCCTGATTGAAATTCCTGACGTACTAATTCATATTCAAAGCATCAGTGACACAGTTGTCAAAAATCAGTCTTGTGATCTGTTTGTTTACAACATTGTAAATAGAGAATGCTACCAATAGGCATTTTCCACTCCCTTTGCAGGAGTGTCAAAGACTACAGAAGGTAGAAAGCAAGAAGAGAGTCTGACCCCAAAGTGCCTTTTTTTTTTTTTAATTTTTGTTTTTCTTTATTTCTTCAAAGACTTCCTCTAGCATAACTAAAACAAACAAGGCCACTTCACTGCTACATGGTACAAGTGAGAACTTTTATGTTGCTTGAAAAACAACTCAAGAAGTAAGGGAAAACATGGCTTGAGGGAGATGCATCTTTTCATGCTTAGCATTGTACTTTAACAATACACACAATGTAAGGCTTGTACTTCAAGGGAAAGTAGCAGCTACTAGTTTCCAGAAACAAAAATATTTCTTTGGAAAACAAACAAACAAAACAAACAAAAACCAACTCACACCCCTATTTCCCCTTTCATACATATTCATTATCTAGCCACAGTGGAGCAGAGCTTGGAAGCAAGCCAAATATATGCTGCACATACGCTCAGACATTACCTGGGCCCCTGGCAATAGAAAGAGACTGAAATACTGTTCATATTTTGCTCCCCGAACATAATTTCTCATGCCGTTCTGCTGACTATTGAAGAGGTTTTAAAGCCCCTCTCCCTTCATAACATATATACTCTCATCTCTGAAGAATATGTGCCAGCTACAAAGAGGAATGGAGGCCCTCAGACAAAATTCAAAGCAGGGAAAAAGGAAGGACTTGTTCATTTGTAATAGCTGAGAGAGAGCAATGAAAGCTGTTTGAGAAAGGCAGGCAGCCACCACTAACTGCCTTAACCATTTTCAAGCTGATATCGGTGCTGGCCATCAGTGAAACAACCAGGGACCAGCAGCAGGGGCTGTGTTAGAAGCACAGAAGCCATCCCTGGGGCAGGGCAGGCAGCCTTCACCAGGTGAGCAGAGCAAAGGCCAACACAGCTGGTTCCTCTCTTCCTCTGGCTTGAGGCCATGGGTCATTAACACCATGGAGGGCCTTAGTGCTGGGGTGCTCTGTGGCATCGAGCTGACACATTGCTCTCCATTTCCTTTCTTCTGATAATACAGTTTTGTCGTTTGGACTTGATGTGCATAACTGAAGCTCTCGCATTCAATTTTCTTACTACCAAACTTGGAATTTTTATTTCACTTGGTGAAACTAAGTCTTACCAATACGCTACAGCTACACCACGGATAACAAATTGTAAATACTTATATAACATAACAGGGTTTTTTTTCCAATGATTTTTATCTAACCATAAACCTCCACAAAGCCTGGACGTATTAAGCATATCACAAATTAAGACAGCAGAACAGTGTTCAAAGCTTGACAATGCATCTGATACAATTTATATTTCAAGTCAGATACAAAAGCAGGAAAAAAATAATTTTACCTGTAAATTATTAAGTTTGTAGTGTCATTCAGTCTGTACAGGACTGATACACCACAAAGGCTTTAAAGACAGAAAAGAACTGTGAGAAATTATGAATTCAGAATAAGAAAGTTGTACATGGATATTCCCTGCAATGGGGAAAAAAAAAATACAAATAGCTATTTTTAAAGGAAATTAGAAGTGTTGTAAGTAAACACTAGGAATACTTTTGTTTTTTGTTTACAGAACCATTAGCCAAAGGAAGGAGTGAGGCTCGCAAAGAAAGGGGAATTAACATTTGTTGACATTTTACTGCTTTTAGTTTTTATGTAAACTCAAAGCAATTAAATTATGTTTAAGACATTTTTGCTGTAAGTAGTTTCCATTTACATTCCTAGAAATAGTAATCCAACTATTTTATTGCATTGTTGGGAGCCCTTTAGCAACAGACCAACTATTTAGCAACAACTCTGTTTGCCATCTCTAGAGCCGGAATCCAAGGACTTGAATCAATTTAATTGCATCACTGTTTCTCAGCTACTATACCAGAATGTGTTGTTCTTGACTTCAAAGGGTCTATTTCTGCCTCCCCCCACAGCAGTCTCTAAATAAACCCATAAATCCTTGTTCTGTAGCACATGAATTATCAGTAACTTCAAAATAAATGAAGACAAAAATGGTTGAATATTTAAACGTGTAGCAACTCCATCCCACAATAGATCATTCCAGACCAAAATTCATTTTTTTCTTTGATATCTACTACTGCTATAAACTTCCAGTTTATCATATAACATTACAATTTATGGTATAACCAGCTTGTATACTGACTATAAACCCTTTGTCAATGCCACTGTAAAGACTTTATAGTCCATAAATAATCGAAGAGCGATAGTATCTATCCTTCTTATTTTGCCCAGCACATCCAGAATACAGGACTCTAAACATGTCAGAGGATTTGCTTATTTTACATACATTATAGGTTATGCAAAAAAAAAAAAAGGTAAACTTCCTAATGTTTGGCTTACACAAAACTCATTTGAATAAATAGAAAAGAAGTCGCAGGTGTGAGCCTGCATGTTATAATTCAGAAATAAAAGACACACACAGACAACAACCAGACTTAATTCACTGCAACATTCATCTATGGCCAAGGACTACAAAAAATGCACTACTGCCTAAAGAAAACTTGGCTTTTCCTACACGTATAATCATCTTGGGAGTAATTTGCTTACTCTGCATGTGGAATATCACCTTTCCAAGCTTTTTCATGATGTACAGATTGTGTCAAAGCATACTTTTCTTGGACAGTGTAGGAATTCAAGGACCAAGTCTGGCATAAATTTACCCTTACATTATACTGAAGTTAATGCTCTTTAGAAGATTTTGCTCTGATACTGAAGCAAAATAAAAAAAGGCAAAGACCTTTTTTCCACATTACATGCCTTCATGTTGTGTATGAAGAACCAGTAGTGGCACCTCCTATATTTGCCATGTACTAGGACAGCTCAAAGTTCCCACTTCCAACTTCTCCTGTACATACAAATTCCCATGCAGGGATAGTTACTTCTCTGGAAGGGTGGCCAGGCACTGGAATGGGCTGCCCAGAGAGTTGGTGGAGTCACCGACCCTGGAGGCATTCAAGGAATGTTTGGATGTTGTGTTGAGGGACATGGTTTAATGAGAACCATTGGTGAAGGGCGAATGGTTGGACTGGATGATCCTGTGGGTCTTTTCCAACCTTAGCGATTCTATGATTCTATGATTTTCCACCGTGATAGCAAAAAAAGAAAAGATGGGACCGTTTAAGAACAAACATATAAGGAATGTAACAGCATCTGTTTAAATGCCACTTTATACCACTTGCTATTCATAAATAATTGTTTTGAGTGAAGATTGTGAAAATAAGATTGCAACCTTGAATCATAGAAACATGATTTGGAAGGCAAGCTAAACTTCTGTCACTCTCATCCATAGTTTCAGACATTCTGCACCCAAGATTACTCTCAGTGCACAGAATGCTCTCGCTCTGAGTTTGTTCAGTTTTCTCATCTCCCAGCTCTCCTTGTGCACCTCCTGAGTCAGGATTCTCGTGCTATCTCACCAGGGACTGCCCCTGCTCATCAAATTCTTCCACATGCTGCAGCAATGGCCTTCGGGCACAAAGTTTCTATCTATTGATCCTACAAACCAAACTCCTTATTTATGCTCACACATTCCCTTGATGAATCCCTGCATTGCACTTCCTACAAATTGGCAGGCTCCTTCATTTTTTCTCTCTCTTCTTTTATCAACTCTCTCAACAGTGCATATTGACACCTTCCTCACTGCAAAATACAACCATAGGCTGAGGACACCTTTTTTACTCTTCACAGCTCAGTAAATGTCTCCGTCCCTCTCTCTGTTCTCTCATTGGGCAGAGATGGAGCCTCACTCAGGTTGTGATTCTCCTCTAGCATCTTCCAGTACTGGCTGCCCTTTTGGTGCTGCAGGTGATGCAATCCCCATGTGAGTAGATGTAGCATATCTTTAAATGTTGATATATTCAAATATCTTTATAGAGGATACGACACAATAAGTCTCAGGTGAACCCTTTGGGAATTCCAGGGAAAGGGCTGCCTAATCTCCAGTTAAACAGGCCTATTATCTCTCACTCCCCATGAGAAAGTGAAGCAGAACTGATTTGATTAAGAGCAAATTAACCTCTCTAACACAGCTACCCAGGGTTTTACACCTGTCACTTTAGTATGACAATTTATATTTATTCAAAAAGCCATGAGACAGTAAATTAAACATTGCCCTAATTAGAAAAATGTCATATGTTACAGTGGGGGAGCAAACTGAACTAATTTCAAGCAGTTCTTGTGCAAAGTACATTTCAGTACAGCATTAACACAGGCAGAGTCAATATTTTTTACACAGTCACGTCTGAGCTGAATGCTATTGTGCCACAGTTGTAATTTTAAGTTTCTGTCAAACAATAAGGCTGATAGTAAGCTGTGTCCTCCCCCCCCACCCTCCCCCCCAAAAAAAATCACAAGCCAAAGTTGTTTAGGAAAAAATCACCAACACCTGAATTGTCATCTATTCTACCAACATCTCTGCTATATTGTAGTATAAACCAGTTCTCCTCTTAATTAGTTCTCCTGACACAGTGTTCTTCCTAATGCCAACATGGGATAGATAAAGGGTAAAGTCTTCAATAGGTTACAGAACCATACAATATCAAATGTCAAATATACTTTTGTTTCACTGGGTAATTAAAACAGAGTCATATAATAAAAATATAGTTATCTATAAATGAACCCCAATGTTTCAAAAAACCTAAACCTTTACAGTACAAATTTTTAGTCTTAAAGAAAAACACTTAGAGATGTTACAGCTACATACATTGACTTGCTACCTTCAAAATAGAAGTAGGAGATGCCACCTAGGAAACAATGATCTAAAAATAAATACTTCCAAAAATTTTCAGCATACCCCGATTCACATCATAGACTGCCACATAAATTGTGGCGGTGTTTCCTTTTGGTGGAAGTTTCTCAGCACCTTGACAGTACTAGAATAATGGTCATTTAAATGATTATTATTATTTTTAATCAGCCCTGCTGCTTCTGCCTTTTTTGGTTTTGTTTTATAAATACCATCCTTCAGAGGGGCTTTTTTT
>PPHD01029401.1:0-10614 GCA_002909625.1 Bambusicola thoracicus
AACTCTATGGTATGTGAATATGATAAAAGCCCATGATAAATTCCAAAGTTCCTGGGCAACTGAGTTTCTTATTTGAGCTCTTTCTGTTATCACTGAGACCCTCTTATTCCACATAGCATCAGTTGCATGATGTGTAGAGAATGTCTAGCCCAGCCTGGTAGTTGGGAGCTGTGCTTCAGTGCCAACTACTTACAAAGCAGCTCAAATCCTGTCATCTGTTGCTACTATTTCGTTTTCGTTTGGAGTACTAAGGACCTCAGATCCTCTATATCCTTGGGGTTATGACAGTCAAAGATAGTCTTGGTTGCAGTAACCACAAAATTACTAGTAGAAGTCAAAGTCCTGAGGGCAGTGAGAGGAGTGCATGGCAAGCTCATAACCCTGGATTTCAGGAGAACAGACTCTATTCTCTTCAAGGATCCACATGGTGGAGTAAAGTGGGATAAAGCCCTGAAGAGAAGAGGGACCCAAGAAAACTGGTTAATATTTGAGGATCACATTCTCCAGGCTTCAGAAGCCGTGCATCCCAATAAATCAGAAGGCAGTCAAAAATGCCAGGAGGCTTGCATGGATGAACTAGAAATTTGAAATACAAATGCAAACACAGAAAGGTAGCCAACAGAGGGTGAAAGCAAGGACAGGCAAACTGGAATACAGAGACATTGTCTGAGCAGCCAGGAATCAGGTTAGGAAAGCTAAAACTCTACTGGTTTCAAGCTTAAAGATGGTAGCTTTAGGTCAGATATAGGGAAAAAGTCTTTTGCAATGAGGGTGGTGAGGCACCGGAACAAGTTGCCCAGAGATGTGGTGGATGCACTTTCCTTGGAGACTTTCAAGGTGAGTATATACCAGGCCCTGGGCAACCTGATCAAGCTGTGCATGTCCCTGTTCATTGCAAGGGTGTTGGACTGGATGACTCTTAAATGTCCCTTCCATCTCTAAGGATTCTATAATACTATAATTCTATGATTCTAATGGAATTGCATCTGGCAACAAGAAAGGCTTCTACAAGCACATCAGTGACAAAGGGAAGACTGAGGAAAATGTGGGTCCTTTGCTGAATGAAATGGGAGACCTAGTTACCTAGGGCATACAGAAGGTGAGATGCTGGATGCCTTATTTGCCTCAGCCTTTACCAATAAGACTTTCATTCAGGAATCCCATGAAGTGCTGGGACAATGAGATTATATATAGAACTTGAATTAACAAATCGAGGAGAGAAAGAGACCCCAGGCTCAGTAAATTAGATGGATTTAGAAAGCCATTCTGGTTTGAAACTATGTAAAGGTTGGAATTATGGCAGCTCATAAAAACTGCAGAATCAATTGTAATGGAGTCCATCCCAGGAAGCACTCATCCCAAGCAATAAATCAAATGAATTATTAATAAATAAGGATGAAGAAGAGACAAACATGTATATCTAAAGCAAAATCCTAGGATTTAAACAAATAATGTTGGAGATGGCAGCAGCATAATTCCTTCAACACTAGGTGGTAGTAGTGTAATTCCACCAGCACTTGGAAAGGTGATGGAACAGCTGTTCTGTAAACCACTTGCAGACATAAAAAGGAGAAGAAAATCATCTGGGGCATTCATTGTGTATTCACCAGTGGAAAGTCATGTTTGAGCAATCTGATAAGCTTCTGTAAGGAAAATAGCAGCCTGATTACTGAGCGTGAAGCAGTGACTATTGTTTTCCTAGACTTCAGTTAGGCTTTTGACACTGTCCCTTATAAGATCCTCGTGAAGAAGTTGTTGAAGTATGGTCTGGATGATCAGAGTGAGGTAGATCAAAAACTGACTTCAATCAGGCAGGATTAGAGGGTAGTGGTGAAACAGGTTGGTTTGTTTAGTAGCAGGGATTAGTATATTAGTTTAAGAACCAGTGTATTAATTTAGCAAAAGGAATCCATGTGTGATAGTTCTAAAACTTTCAATTTCAACTCCAGTGGGTAAACAGTACTGTTTTCCTGAATGATTTTCCACTGGGGACATAATAGAATACTTTTATCTTTTGTCTCAATGATTTTGCCTCACAAGAAGCGCAAGAGACATAATACAATACTTCTTTATTTTGCACCCAGTAGGTACAAGGAATCCACATAGACTGTTTAAAAAGTTGCTCATTCTGGCCTAATAAGCAATGGAAATTTTCCAAATTGGGGAAAAGCAGATTAAAGTTATGAATCCTTGAAAAAAGAATGAATATGTATGCTGAAGTACTGCATGTGTATGCCTTAACTGTTTAAATGTAGAACCTGAACTGTGAGAGAGTGCTTGTCAAGTCACCCAGTATATATCATGAGGAATAAAGGAATTCTGCTTTTTAATACCACATTGGAGTTAGAGAGTTTTCTTCATGGATTTTGGATGACAGTGATCAGAATGCAAAGTCTAGTTGGAGGCCAGTAACAAGTGGAATATCCCAGGGGTCAGTTCTGGGACCAGTGTTTAACATCTTCATTAACAATTTGGATTAGGGGGTAACGTTTACCCTCAGTAAATTCACAGATGACACAAAACTGATGGGAGTGGCTGATTCACCACTAGGCCATGCAGCCACCCAGAGGGATCTCAACACGCTGCAGAAGTGGGCTGACAAGAGCCTCACAAAGTTCAACAAGGAGGAGAGCAGAGTCCTGCATCTGGGGAGGAACATGGCCAGACATCTTCTAAGAGAGTCTCAGGAGGATCTTATCAACATCTATAAATATCTGAAGCAAAGGTGCAAAGAAGGCAGGGCCAGGCTCTTTGGAGTGGTGTCCAATGGCAGTACAAGAGGCAATGGGCACAAACTGGAACCCAAGAAATTTTCAGGATAGAAATACAATCACAGGCTGGGTTGGAAGGGACCTTACAGGTCATCTAGTTCCAACACTGTTGCTTGGACAAGGATGACACCCATAGATTAGTCTTCTCAGGGCCCCATCCAACATGGTGATGAACACCTCTTGGGATGAGTGTCATGTTAATACTTAAATTTTTACTTTGCCCGCCAGAGGGCACAAGGGCTTTCATTGAGGAGATTCACAAATGCTTGTCAGCCAGAGTCCCCTAGGGCTTCCACTGGACAGATTCACAAACATTTTTTAAAAAAGATGATTTATTGGAGTGACAGACATAACTGGTTTGGTATTACCATTGATAAATGTACTAGCTGCTGTAGCACGAATGTATTATATCAGTGCTAGCCAAATTGATCTGAGGAAGTAATTACACAACATTTTCTCTTAATATATCCCAATAAGCATAGCTGCTGTACTGTTGTATAGTATGTGTAATGCTTGCTTGCAACACCGTAATAGCCTCTAGATGTTACAGATGGTATTTGTGAGGTAGCATGGTAAACAGGGAGGCATGTTGCAAGACTGTTCTGCTTTAGTATGATACAAGTTATCACAGTATAGTTAAACTTGCTAATGTTTGTTGATAGTTACCCCTGTTCTGCAATTTGTTTAGGTAACAGAAAGAGGCCTGCCTCTGAATCAAGGAGACAAGAAAGTCCTGCTGAGTCTTTGTATCAAGGTAATAAGAGGTCCTGCTTGGAATGGGCCACTGAATATGTAACATTCTTCTGGGAAAACTTGCATATGTAACATAACTCTGAGAAACTTCTGCATACGCGACACACCTCTTGGAAAACTTCTGCATATGTAACACCAGTTATATATATATAAACTGATCTTTCGTGTCCTATACGTTATAGGAGGATTACCTCCATGCATCCAGCATTGCCAGTAAGAATACCTGCTTAAGAGTAATAAAATTATTGCTGTTAAGTCTCTTCACACTGATTTCTTCATTTCAAATGCATGCTATCTCAGGTGTTCTTCACTAAGAGGTGAGGCTCAATGCTTACCAAAATTCCATTATCTTTTTGTATGTTCTTTGAGCAACAGTTCCCACTGTCAGGTATTGCCAGGGATCTTAGGATTTGCTTTTGATCCATTCCCATAGAGTGGGTGAAAAATTTTGCTTTGTCCAGAAGGAACAAGTACTGAACAGCCCCTCACAGATAACTCCATAGTCCATGCTCCACCACTACTAACCCACATGGTGTGTCCCATAGAGGGTATGCTGAACAAAATTATATCACAGTAATTATACAGCCAAGTGAGACCCAGTGTCATTCATTGAGATGGTAAAGACAAATACAACCAAGATGAAGGGCTTGAGCTATAGCGCTCAATCTCTAAATTTCATCTGTCCATCTGCTACCATGAAAAATTTTAGTACAATTTTAATTTAGAGTGTTTTGGGGTATTTGAATTGGAAATATTGAAGTTTGCATATTGGATATTAACTTGTATGGAGTTGTCTGATAATCTAATGATTCCTCCACAATCAGTACACCAGTCGGTGATTTGCCTGTAATTCCAGCCACCATGTTGTAGTGATTACCATGTTAAAATTTTGGTTTCCAAATTGTTATCAATAGCAATAACACAGTAACTCCAAACATAAATATTAACCATCCCTAAGGACCCTTCAGCTCAGTGTAGGATAACCCATCATCCCAGGTAGAGCTCCTTGACACCAATGTTCTTGTAAAGAATACACAGCGGAGATAGTCATGATATGACTGACAGGTGTTAGTTTAAATGTGGGTCTCCTGTGGTCACTTCCAATGCTACAGCATTATAGTTTCACTCATTGTTTTGCCTATAATGTGTTGCATCGGAATTCTAGGAGCCTTTTGTTTCCTTCTGATCCTCTTTGCCAGACAATACAATGAGAGCTGTGTTTACCGAATCCCCACTCTGCATAGATAAGGTTGGAGTGGTGTACTGGGCCTAGTTGTTGGAATAGACTCAGTTCTCTTATTAACAATCCTAATGTTCTCGTGCTGTTCAGTCTTTTCCCAAGATTTTCCTTTTTTAAGTTAATCATAGAAGATATGAGCAATAATAGAAAAAAAGTAACAGATACAGCCTAGAACTCCCAGCAGTTGCTGTAATTCTTTTTTTTCTTTCTTTCTTTTTCTTTCTTTCTTTCTTTTTTTTTCTTTTCTTTCTTTCTTTCTTTCTTTCTAGATGGTTTCTGCTCTTCTATTCCTTCCAGGATCTCAACCTTCTGCCCAGGTCCCTAGTATTTGGATGGAGGAATGTCTAATCTTAAGGTAATTCATTTTGCTTGTACACCTCACATGTAGTATTACCAAGGACATTAGCACATTCCCACTTATTTTTCCTTTCATGTTACCAGACAGAGCACTGAGGCACATATCCTGGCAGTTTAAAGGAGGAAGGAAAGGTATATGGATCGGTTGAAATTCTTCCTCCTTTGGAAGGTGTGTGGATGTTCTCTTGAACAGAAACACCAGAAGATGCTGTGGACAGCATGTTTATGTCCTGAATCTCCTGAGTATGTGAGCAGAGCACTGGAGAGCTATTGCTGGTAAAGCACTATCCAACTACTTTCAAGATCCTAGTGGTGTTACCAACTGTATCCTGGCTGTGTCCTCCATGCCCCTCTGTTGGCCAAGTTTGGTCCTGCCAGAAAAGAAAATCACCTTGTCTGTGGTGATTCACAGGGCAGAAGGGGGCAATGGCACACACGGTCTCAGTCCTCATGCGTGTCTTGAATTTGTCAGTGTGCTTATGAAACAGAACTGCCAAGTTGCTCTTGCCTGAAGGCAACAACAGACCAAGACGCTCTGGGCTCCACAGCATAGCTGCAGGTCTCAGGGAGAAGCCACCTCCAGAGGAACTTGGGCTTCTGCCTATCATCAAGGAAGGTGGAGGGAGCCATCCAGATCCCCATCCCAAGCACCTTCCATCCCTCACACCTTTTGCTTTAGTCCACATTTTTCATTCTTTTTTCCTCCTCATGGCATGGCACTGACTGTTCCTGAAATCTGCACAGGCATCTAGCCTCCTTTCTCATCCCTTTTATCAGCTCTGTTGGACCAGGCCTGAAGGGAGCACTGATCTGTCTGTCATATACCTCTCATTCCCAACACAGTGATCACTGCAGTAGCTTCGAGCAGTTCCATCACACAAAGGTGGCTGAAGCAGGCAAAGGTTAAGGACTCTGAGTATCTCCTGCTCCTGCAGTTCTTCTGTGGAGGAAACAGAGCTGGAGACAACATCCAGGAAAGAGGATCCTGGCCTGCTTTATTTCCTATCCCTCCAGATCCTAGGATGAGAGATACAGTGTGAAAAAGCTGGGACCCATCCTCACTCACTCTTCTTTGTAGTACTCAGGAACATGCCCAACTCTGCCACAGAGAGAAATATAAAGCAGATGCAATGAGATTCACTGTTCCACACAGGAGAGCAGATAGAAGCTCTGAGCATTGCTTTGCTCTTCAGAGAAAAGGATGGAGGAGGGAATGTTTTGGGTTACTTCCTGATCCTGCTTCTCATTGGCATTAATTACTGCACTCACAGTACTTCATAGGAAAAGAGACCTCATACTGTTGCAGAAAGCAAGGAAACAAAGAAAATTTTACAAAACAGATGATAGTTTAGAAAGCCAATGGCAGTTTATTACAGTGCTTGGTGCATGGTGATCTTTCCACATGGTGTGCACAACCCAGAGCTAAATCACCCCTCCTTTTATTTAACATATGATTTTTCCATGAAGTTCCCACCTATTCTGAGAATTCTCATGCATATTAAATCTAACATTGTACCTGTATCTGTCAATCAAGGAATTCTTGCAAGGGGTCTTTCAGTTTGCCCATATATGATATTGACATTGAGCTACACAAATTACTCTTTTGCACTTCCTTGTCTTGTAGATTGCTCTTTGGCACTGGGAGGTAGGGAGACACATTGCTCTTAAAAATATCTCCTTGAAAGCATATCCTTAAAAATTCTTTCTTCCAACTCTCTTCTCAGGGAGCTCTCAGCATTCTACTGCTCAGCACATAATCGGGCTCTTCATGAAACCTCAGCATATTCCTGTATGCTCACTGCCTACCTCCCACCATTTCCCCTTCCATCTAAGCAATGTCTATATTTTCCTGTGATTGTACACATCATCTCCCAGGGTTACCAGCCAGACAATACTTTCTGTATTTCATGCTTTCCCATTGCTTTGTCTAGTCCCAGTGTGTCTCATCTTCCCTTAGTTCTTTCTTTTCACATACTCTGGGCAGCTACAAAAGACAGGTCCTAGACAGGACAAGAATTTTTCACATGGTTCTATGCTGTTTTTTTTTTGTGGCCATGCTGACCCCTATGAGTAAGTGAATTCAACACATTCCTGAGCATCTGCATAGATTCCACCACTGCTTGTCTGACCTGCATGCCCATTTTTCAAAGCTTCCTGTGTTAAGAGAAGATTTTGTAAGAGTTAAGTAAGAATCTCTGGTTCCCCCACAATGCCTGCTTTGTTTTTTTTTCCTGTGTGCATATTTCCCAGATGTTTAGTTTAAGGACACAAACTGCCCAGGAATATTTCTTGCCTATTACTGGGATACTGGAAACTCAGCCAGTGTTCTGAAGAGCCTTTCCCTGTTCCTTCTCATCCTCCTCTCAAACAACCTACCATGCCTATACTGGGAAAATCTCTGCTCCAATAGGTGTGCTCAATTATCTATATCCCAAGATAAAGGGGCAGAGAAGAGTATTTAGCTTTCTTTATTTGAATAAATGGAGAGTACACTAGGGGCCTACCCCTGTAGGATCTCTCAAAGCATGATGGACGCAGCTACTCTTTTATCTGTGTAACTTGATGCGAGTGAGTCCTTTTCCCTTTCTCCATTGCTTAAGGTATTCAGGATTCACCTTCTTCTCAGTTCACCTGTCGCACACTCATATGCCATGGCTATCACACACACCTATCCCAGTAGGTATCCCTCTTCTTTTCCTTTGTTTATACTGATATAGACTGGTTTGTTTAGCAATAGAGATCAATATATTAGCTTAAGCACCAACATATTAGTTTAGCAAAAGAAATCAGTGAGCGCTAATTCTAAAATTTTCCATTTCAGCCCTGCTTAGTGTGTGAACAACATTGTTTTCTGTTAATTCTGCTTCACAAGAAGCACTGGAGTCATAATAGGCTACTTATCTTTGCATTTGATCAGGTGCAAACACATTTTCCTTGGATTTCATGTACATTGTTCCAGAAGTTGTTCATTATGGCCTAACAAGCAACGGAAATTTGCCTAACTGGGGAAAAAAGCTAAAGGTCAGCCAAAAGTCTCAGTGATGAAGTTGATGGTGGAAAAGTGAGGATAAAGTAAGTGAATGTAAGACTACCCTAAATCTGCACATGCCCAGAGGGATATTAGCATATGTTAATTAGTTCTGGGAAAAGAATGAATATATGTGCCAATGTACTGCATATGTATATCTTAACTGTTTATATGTAGAACCTGAACAGACAAGCATGCATTTGTTTGTCCTGTCACCTGCTCTGTATGTATCATGAGGAATATAGGAATACTGCTTTCTAACACTGCATTGGAACTGGAGAGTTTTCTTCCTAGACTGCAGATGACAATACATACTTTGTAATCTGGGTTCACATATGTTGTTTTCTGAAGCTAGAACTCTCTTCATATCCTGTAAAGTCTATCAGTCTTTGTTCTGTCAAGCAAACAAGATTTACACACAGGTGCTGAGCTAGCGTCTCCTGCCATATACCGGCAAGATAAGTTTGTTTAACCAGTCCCTCTTAGCAGATCTTATTTTGAAAGGATATCTTATCCTTTTTTTCTTTCATCTCACCTAGTTCATTTTTTTCCACTTTGTCTGAATTCACATCCTGCCCTGCCCTCATTTCCATATCAACCTAATTTCTGTATCAACTCATTTCTTTCCCTTGTCTCAACACTTCTTTTACCTTCTAGCTTTGGCTTTGCAGCAGTCCTCGGACACAGTCAAATGGCAATGCCAGCCTGTGAATCCGAATGGCCTTAAGATGCTTTCATTCTTTCCCTCCTTCTTTTTTTACTCTTATTTACATTATATTCACTTATGTCAATCCATCTAACCTACTTTGCCTCCCTTCTTCTGCTCACCTTCTTTCTGCCTCCCTTCAGTCCTCACTTAAATCCATTCTTTCCCAGTTTTCTGGCCTCTTTTGACCTCTGTAAATGTTCTGTCCTGGTTCAGCCTAGTTCTGTGGCTAATGGGGCAGAGGGACCCAGAGACACATGCCCCGGGAAAAGGGGAAGGGGAATAGAGAAAGGGCAGGGAGATGGGCCTAAAAAAAAGAGAAAACCTCATGGCCCCCAGTCAGTTTTATAGTTCCCTCTGAATGGAAAACAGAAACAGAACAGTGAAGTCTTCTGGGAGCCTAGTTTGCTCTTTTCATCTGAGACAAGTACTCAGAACTATTGACAATCCATGGAACTGCAGCATTAACTCTTCAACTCCCAGTGCACTGTGATATTATGATGGTGTTGGAAATATCCAAATAATTTTGTCAGATGGTATCTCTGATAAAAGCAGATTTTATTCATGATTGCAATGGTGGGCGTCCCTCAAGCAAGAGCATCCCTAAGGAATCAGTGACAGCTTTTGTACCTTGTTTCCCCCTTTGCCTATCTCCCTTCCCTGTTTCCCCATTGGCTGGGTACTCTAGGTTCACAATTTTATCAAAGGTTTACGTTTGTTAATTTGTTTGTTATCTGGTATCAGTCAGTAGCCATCCTGTTGTATAGGATATTCTTGCAATGTGTGTGACAAAGTATAACATGTATTTTCATGCTGACTAAACATAAACTGTTGCTAGCTGTACAAGTATATTGCTAATTATTTAACTTGTTCTAATGCAGAAAAAACATTTGATTGCCACAATGTGGAATACCAATAACAAAAATCATAAAACCATGACAACTTCTCACCACACCTCTTTACTTTCCCTATCCACGTGCCAGTTCTCTAACAATTTTTTTTTTTTTTTCTGGCCTATCTAATTAAATCCATACTCTCCTGAAGAAAATAGGCAAGACTAGTAGTTTGGACTCATAAACTTCCATTTCATGCCCATGCGTTCCGCACCCTGCTCCTTCTTGGAAACAGAGGAAGTCTGTTTTCCGCAAAGGGGGTCTCCAGCACAGCCACAGCATGTTTTTGGGTCCATGCAGTGCTGACTTTGAAAAATCACGTGATGGGAAATGTTGATCACTATCTTTGAATGAGTGACAGTATTTGACCAGTTTAGAACATCATGGAGAATGTTCAGAGTGCTCATGGCCAGACAGCCAAAGATTGATCCCAAGTCTCTGGGTAAGATGTTGTCTGACTCACAAGGACCACCAGGGATCTGTAAGTATGCAGGCAAGCAGCAGCACAGCAGATACAGAACGACAGACCCTCAGCCTCCTGAACGAGCACAGTAGCTTTCCCACTGCACCCACATCACAGCTTACATTTAGCATACACGTGGACTTTATAAACAACAGATGCAGTGCAAGCAGAGGAATTCTCACGGAGACCAATCTCACATTCCTGCCTAACCAAGAGAGGATGTACCTTTCTATTCCCTTGCAGTTTTTCTGAGCCACCCTTGCTGCCTCTTCAGACTCTTTCTTCACCTCTCGTACAAGACTGCTGCCCCCTCACCACCTCCACTGACCGTTTACTTCTTCCACACAAATGCTTGCAGTCCCTGTGAAGCAAATGCCCTTCCTCTCAGTGTCAAGTACCAGTA
>PPHD01029403.1:0-10613 GCA_002909625.1 Bambusicola thoracicus
TTGGACTTGATGATCTTTGAGGTCTCTTCCAACCTGAGTAATTTTATGATTCTGATTCTGAGCACTGTCATCCTGGCCTCCTCTACGTCCACAGGGACATGAGAGCCATTTCAAAGGATTTCATTATAAAGGTAGAAATAAATCTTCCTGGTAGTCCAAAGGTACATATAGAGTAGCACTTAGCATTTTTTCTGTGGTTTTTTTTGTTGTTTGTTTGTTTGTTTGTTTCTGTAGGGAAGGCATATATTTCACATTCCTGGCTTACTTCAGAGTACTTCAGAGGCTTGAGGACCAATTTGTGCTGAAGGAAAATACTTCCCAGAACCACCAGAAAAAACTATTCAGCTCAAATCCATGAGGGCCTCTGCGTGTTACAGCAGAAACTCGCAGCTATCAAAACCCTGGGCAATTTCAGAGGCACAGTACTCCCTTTGAGTTGCAGAGAACAAGGTACTTCTGAGATTTAAATTATGCTGTGTTTGATTACACGAGGCTATATTAATTGTTCGTTTGAAATGAAAAACTGGTATTAATTTACTGCCAATTTCCTGAAAACTCCAGTATTTTTTCACCCCACACCACACATTAGAATGGAGAGTCTTCTGTTTCTTCACTGATTAGTGTGCTCTTAGCAACACAGGAATGAATGCCAGTCATATTCAGAGAGAAGCTGCATGTATACATCCAATCTACTGTCCAGTGCAGTTTTGACTTCAGTGGGAGCACTTGTGTGTGCGCAAAGCGATGCACAGTGGTGTTTGTAGATTAGGAGTTGTTTACTCCTGGTAAAAGAGCATTAAAAAAAAAAAAAAAAAAACTTTTAGTCAAAATCTATCTGAAAAATAGAGTTGTCTAAAACAAATCCCAGTAAGCAAGAATACTGCTTACCAGGTATTATAAATTTTTAAATTTTTTGAATAAAGAGCTGATATGTTTTTCAGTTTAAGCTGTTCTAAGAAGTCAAGCTTATTTTTCTGTTTTTGTCCTTTAAAAATAGGACTTAAACTTCCTCAAGTGCATCGTTTATAATTTTTTTTTCTTTTACCTACTACTCTAGATATGTTTAAGATATTTATTTTACTTCACAATGTTATTATCCTATCCAACTAAAGAAAAGTTTTTGTGAACACATTCAGACATTTAGATGTTCCAAAATGTTTCTTTATTTAGTGCAATGTTACCTGGGGTCTGTACTTTTCTATAAAGGTC
Source organism: Bambusicola thoracicus (assembly GCA_002909625.1). NCBI lineage: Eukaryota > Metazoa > Chordata > Aves > Galliformes > Phasianidae > Bambusicola > Bambusicola thoracicus. Next base: position 1,210 of record PPHD01029403.1, read on the forward strand.
TGAAAATTCAATCACTGAAGTAATAAAAACTGATAAGAGATGCTTGATAAACATCACTACCAATCCATCAAAAACTAAGGGAGAATTTAATGATGAAGGCAGAAATAGCTAGTCACCAAACTCTTCCTGGATTCATTTTTTCACATGTAAGGTCAAACCAATAATACAGTGCTGCAAATGCCACATGTCTGTCTCCTTCACAAGATGTAAAATATAAATCCTATGAATTTGTTCAAGGCAGAAGCAAGGTCAAGGTAGAAATGATTGAAAGCCAGCTCTCAGAGTTTTTTCTGTATGTTTCAAATGAATGTTCAGAACTTGATACATAGGTATTCCCAAGGATTTAGTAAATAGGAGTGGGAACCTTCCAGAAATGCTTGTAGGCTCCAGTTTGCAGTGTAAGTGCTGCTATTAATGTCACACCAGTGAATGGCAACCTTTCTTTAGAAACAAAGATACCTCCACAGCCAGGACCAAGGTGCAGCTTCAAGTCAACTATGTCACAGAGATGTGAACTCCTGGCAAGGTACCCATTTTCCCAGTAAAGTCTGTATTATGTTTGTGTCTTCCATGCCAGAAGAGGTTAATCTTGAGAAAACTCTGATATTCTCAAGGGAGACCTAGTTTCTTGCTGATGACAATACCAGGATACAGTTCAACTAGTGATAGTGTGTTGTATGTGAGACAAATGACACATTTACTGAACAATTTTGTATTAAGGAGCATCTTTCTCAGATTCTCCCATTAGACATGTTCTTCTCTGCAGGTCAGGTCTGTTCTGAATAAGAAGAAATAGAAAACTCCCAAGGATGCTTAGTTGAAGTTTGAGATATTTAGGCTTCTTTTACACTACATATTTCATCTACAATTGGGAAGCTTGCTCCAGACTATCTAAGATCACAGAAGTATGGACAGTATTTTGTAGATATTCATCTCAGAGAGAGAATGAATTGGAACCTGTTCTTCTGCCTTTAAAATAGGTCTGTCACAATTTTGAAAAGAAGATCTCTCCTCTGCTTGGCCTAGCAGTCTAAGCCAGACAGAAACACCACCTCCTTCTTTATATCTTTGGTTTTCCCTGGAGTAACTGAGGTGACTCAGAGGTTTTATTTCTAATTCTCAATGTAAAATAATTTTAGGTACTAAACAAAGAGGCAATAAACAATCTATATGTTTAGTGATGGAAATGCCTAACTCTGTTTAAAGATATAGCGTTGAAGTACTTAACTTTCAGTTTTTTATTTAGTTAATATGATCACACTGGTAAAGCAAGCATTAATTTCTCTGTAGTGAACATTTCAAGAGCCTCTATGAAAAGAGATAGTCTAAACATTAGGGAGCAAGTTTGGATATTAAAAGTATATGATTGTTCACTGCCTTGATCTCAAATCAAAAGCACATCCTAAACAAGTCTTTTACTGGAAAAACAAAAAGATCACAAGGTCGTGATTAACAAGCAAAACATGATTAGAGCAGAAAATACACTACTAACATACAAGATATTTCTGTTCCCATGTAAATCCTCTATTCCCAGGGAGTTGAAGGACTGAACATGTATGGGAAAGATGTGGAAAGTGAAAGCTTTATTTCATAGCCTAAAGACAAATTATGAAACCTAAGCAAACAAATAAATAAATAAAGAGTACATTTTTTTTTTAATCATTTGCATTTTAAAAGGTTAAAAAAGAAAAAAAAAAAAATCAGTTAATAAGTCCTCCTGCAAATGGTGGGAATGTTTTATATATTTTCATGTTCACCTTCTCCTACCATAAACTGAAATAATTCTGTCTGAAAGAATCAGTATGAAACTCCAGTAGGAAGGTATAAAACACAAATAGGCCCTGAGACAGCAATTAGAATGATTAACTGTAATCCTAAACCCTCATTGCTTATCATCATTAAAAACCAGATGGCCTTCTTGTGTGAGTAGGTGTTTTAGTCTGAATGTTTTAAAACAACTGTACTGGAGGTAAATTTCAACTGAAGTTTCAGCTGGATGTAGTTTTCTTCACTTGCAGCTTAAGCTTTTAGAGTACTATTCATTATTCAATAATGGCTGTTTAAAGCCTTATTATCTAAAGTTAGGTTTAAAAAAAAGGCCACAGTAATTTGAAAACCCTTTACACAAGTTAAAATTAGATTTAATATGGAAAAAAGGATTCTCTGCACTACTTCAAGTGTCAGGGAATCCCATTTTGAACTGATTCATAGGAACCTGTGGGCGTGGGAAACAAAGTATGTTCCCACCAATTACAAAGGATTTCTCAAAAACAGAAGATTTAAAAAAAAAAAAAGAAAAAGGCTTTTTGCATTCCGTTTCAGGATTACTGTGAGGAAATAACTACAAAAATAGAATCATACAATCATAGAATAACCAAGTTTGGAAAAGATCTCCAAGATCATCTAGTCTAACCGTCCACCTACCACCAATATTTGCCCACTGCAGCATGTCCCTCAGTACAACATCTAAATGTGTTTTGAACACCTCCAGGGATGGTGACTCAACTACCTTCCTGGGCAGCCTATTCCTGCATATGATCACTCTTTCAGAGAATAATTTTTTCCTACTATCCAACCTGAACCTCCCCTGATGCAACTTAAAGCCATCCCATCACTGGTTACACAGGAGAAGAAGCTGACAGCAACCTCACCACAGTCTCCTTTCAGGTAGCTGTAGAGGGTAGTACGGGGTCTGGGATTTGTTACTGATGAACTTCATCCTTTTCACCTCAGTCCCACTATCCAGCCTGCCCAAATCCCTCTGTAAGACCTTCCTACCCTCAAGCAGGTCGACACTTCCGCCTTAGTGTCATCTGCAAACTTACTGAGAATGCACTCAATCCCCTTGTCTATGTCATCAAGATGCTTCTTTGAGTCACATTACATGTAATATGAATGCATTAAGCAGGGAATAGACTAATTCAGAAATTGTGTGAGGATCAATTATTTGATTGCATGAACATGGATGAGAGAGGAGTGAAATACACTACGAAAAATAATTAAGAGATATGAGGGCAGGGAAAGAATGGTGGGAAAAAAAAAGAGATAATCAAGAGGTATTCAGGGGCTGAATTTAGAAGGTGGGAAGAGACATTAATAAATTAAGATAGAAGTACAAGGAAAGCAAATTTGGAATACAAGGGAGGAACTTGAAAAAGAAAAAAACAGATGAACACAGAGTTATGTATACTGTTCATGCATGCCCTTTACTGATCAAATTGACTTTAAAGAATTGTTGACTGAGTGATTTTGATTTCCCAAGCAAGTGTTGAGGACATGACTTAGCACGCTTTATATTCCTCATAAATTCTATTCATTATGGTGTAGTCCCAGTCACATGGCAAGGGAGTTGCTGTGTAGCGCTCCTATTCACACTATGCAGGTCAGCCTTGCATCAAACTGAAGCAAATGAATATGTAAGTATTTCCATCAGCCAGAGACCTTGGTCTCTAGATGAGGCAATAATACAATTTAATATTGCTATAATTTACATTCAAATTTCCCAGCACATCTCTTATCTAACACAGATATATAGAGAGGAGTTATTCTACCTTCCTCAGAAACGCACCTGTCTCTAGGATTATCTCTGCTGTATAGGATAGTTACTTTAGTCTGAAGTATAACTAGTGAACTAAATAAACTCTTCCAGGTGTTTTTTGTTGTTGTTTTTTTTTTTTCCCAAACTGAGGAACTTAGGCCAGATAGGAAAATTAGCCAACATGAAATCTAAAATGTTGCTCCTAGTTTGAAGAGTGACATAAACACTGTCAGGACAGAACATTGTGCTTTCTTCAACGCTGGTGACAGTGTTAGAGAAAAATAAGGAAACAAATCACAGGTGAGATTTCAGATGTTGACTAATGAGAATACTTAAATGAGATTTGTCCTGCTTTCAGGTGAAACAGTTAATTGCCTTCATAGTGCTTGATGTGATGCTGAGTTTTAGATTTAGGATGAGAATAATGCTGATAACACACTGATGTTTTAATTGTTGCTGAGCAGTACTTGCACAGAGCCAAGGATGTTGTGGTTTCTGGTACTGCCCTGCCATCAAGGAGCTGGGGGAGACAGAACCATGATGGCTGACCTAAAGTGGCCAAAGAGATGTCCCATACTGTGTGGTGTCATATTGAGCAATAAAACTTGACTGGGGGGAGGCTGCTGCCTAGAAGTGGCTGGGCATTGGTCAGTGGGTGGTGAGCAATTGCAGTGTGCCTCACTTGTTTTGTATATTATTATCATCATTATTATTATTTTCCCTTCCTTTTCTGTCCCATTAAACGGTCTTTTCTTAAACCACTAATTTTGCCTTTTTCTAGATTTCTCCTCATCCCACTGTAGGCAGGTGAACAAATGGCTCTGTGGTGCTGAGGTACCTGCTGAGTTAAACCACAATATATTAATATTACATGGAAAATTAATTCCATGGGGAAATAGTGATCTAAATCCATATAAAAGCAGCTGCATTTTGCAGTACAAATAACCATTTTCAGGTTTATGATTTCTTTCACACTGTCTTTCATCACTTATTTATCCTGATCATGCTGGCTAAATCTTGGCTCAGTATCACACATCTTGTTCTCTCTTTGTCATCTTCTGGGTGTGAGTGTGAGGGAATATGTCAGGTTTCAGAGCCTGTGTTCTGCAAAAACAGAAAAACAAGCAAGCAAAGCAATATCTCCAAGAATGAAGAGCTCTTTTCTTCCACCATACATGGTCCTTAATGAGTACACTTTTACAGTACTATTTTCAGTGAGGAAATGGTGGCCAGATGCGGGTTTGAATGTGACATTGGGTGGGCTTGTTTTAGAAACGTCCATTACTTCAATACTGAAACATGCATTATTATCTCTTATTCAGATTATGTTGTATATGTTTATTGTTTTGTTCTTTGGACAATACTGTTAAATGACAATAGATTGTATTCAGTGAGTGTCTCTCCCAAAAGCAAGTTGTTAATGGAGACTCTCAAAATGAGTAGAGCCCATTTCTCTGAGGCTCAAATCCTGATGTTTCCTCTGTATCTGATTTGAGATCAAACCTATACAATTCAAGGACTGTAACTGTACTTGGAAAACAGTCAGTGAGATTTATGTCTTGGGAAGTTGCAATTCTGTTAAAATAAGATCAGTGGAACCAGTCCTCAGATGAAATCTCCCTTAATAGTCTCTTGATTTGCAATCTCTGTTAATTAAGTTCTCAACAATTGAATACAAATTCTGTATCCTTCGTAAAGCAAAGAAGAAACAAAACCCTTAGTATTACTTACTGAAAGTGGATGGTACTGAGGATACTAATAGAGAAGATAATTTCTTAAATAATGCCTTCCTTTAAATTCTGTTTTTGCTGCTTAGTTCTTTTTCTTAAGTTACAATTGAAATCAACTAAATTGAGTCACAGGGAAAGATTATTTCCATGCTGTGGTGTATGGATGTGAGTATTCATGCCTATGTTATGATTGAATGATATCTTTCAGTATTATATGCAATTCATCTGAAGAAAACTGCTTCTAGTATTTCCTAGAAACTATCCTGTCATCCTATGGACACAAGGTCCTATCACAGAGTCACAGAATCATAGGAGTTGGAAGGGTCCTCCAGAGATCATAGAGTCCAGCCCCCCTGCAAAGCAGGCCCCCTACTGCAGGTTGCACAGGTTGGCATCCAGATGGGTCTTGACTATCTCCAGAGGAGACTCCACCTCCCTGAGCAGCCTGGTCCAGTGCTCTGTCACCCTCATTGTGAAGAAGTATTGAAAGCACACTGGTGCAGAATTTCCTACGATCAAGTTTATGGCCATTTCCTCTTGTCCTGTCCCCACAGATGGGCAAAGAGAGGTTGTCCATGTCCCTTTGACTCCCATACTTAAGATATTTATAAACATTCATGAGATCACCTCTCAGTCTTCTTTTCTCAGGACTGAACAGACTCGGTTCATTCAGCCTTTCCTCATCATGGAGATGCTCCAGGCCCTTTATCATCTCTGTGGCCCTCTGCTGGACTCATTCCAATACATCCTTTTTTTTTTTTTTTTTTTTTTTTTTTTACTTGGGTGCCCAGAATTTGATCCAGGTGAGCCCTGACCAGGGCAGAGTAGAGGTTAAATGTCATACTCCAGATGATGCGACATAAAGTGTTGCATTATTGGGTCATAACTGTCTACTTACAGAAACATACAGTGGAAATGGAAAGTGATATATTTACTGGGGAAGTGACACATTCTCTGTATAAACAGACTGGGAAGGTTAGAGGGAAAGAAAAGGACTTTACACCTTTTCCCCAAATACGCATGAATGCTTACTGGTTGTAATTCATACCTGACACTCATAAAATGGTGTTTTATTTATCTCCCTTCTTGTCAACTGCATATGGTATACTATAACCATTAGTCATTAACCAGAATGAGTCATTCTGCAGTTATTATTCTCACTTTGCCACATTTTAGGAGCATTCGATATTGCTAATGATATTTATGAAGGGTTAGTTCACTGCTTTCAGATGTTGTTCATCCATAAGAAAGTCCATGAATCTCTCAAGCCTGAAAAATCTATTTCTTCCTTCTCTTCTTGTAGCTGCATATATACAGTATTTCAATCCGTAATGATTTTATATTATGGGAGAAAGAATCGTTTCACCAAACTGCTAAATTGAAACACATGGATTTCTAGAAGATGACTATCTTCCTCACTATAGGGTTTTACTGCTTTTAAACATTCAAGGAATAATTTTGCTGCAAGCATTCTTTTTTCTTTTATTTTTTTTCTTAAAGTTGAGTATACGCAACAAATCCAGTCAGCATTCTTGCTTTTTCAGTTCCACTGATTAAAAAGTGTGCAAGCTCTTATGAATTAACTCTTGATTTCATGCTATGGAATATCTCACAACTTCTGCTTGTGTGAAGTTCTATTTCTAATTTCCAGACTAAAGAACATTTGTAGTACTAACCACTTTAGAGGTAGAATCTTACTGGAAACCGAATCTTCCTGGAAACACCAATTTTACATCTTGAACACTCCTCCTGTTCCTGTCTCAAGTACTTCTCTGATACTTTGACAATGCAATAGTGAGTAGACTGCCCTAATGAGACTCTGGTATCAGCAAGCTAGGAAAGAAGAAAAGTGAGAGAAAATATACTGAAGCATCATCCAGTGGAACTGATATTCATTTTATCTAACATCAGCCATTGGAAAGCTAGACTTCCAGTCACAGACAGCTATCTAAACTTTTGAAAAGTACAAAGGGAGGGGGGGGGGAGGATCTCTCTCAAGGACCAGTAATCTGGCACAGAGGATGGTGTTTGAAATGGTAAAATATATCAGCGTTTGAATGTACCAATTGCTTTCCACAGTAGAAGGATATTGAACCGCAAAGGGCTAAAGGCCAGACTAAAAAGGCCACTGCAGTACTGAACACTGAGACACCTCATGCTGTGCAGCTCTCAGCAGTAAATTTGTTAGTCAACTAAAGAGAGCAGAAAGCCTTAGCCAAAAGTAAAACAGTATATTTTCTTTAAAGTCAAAATAAAACAGAGCTGAAGGGGGAAGAATGCTGTCAGAGGAACAAATATCGGGTGGAGAAAAGCCATAAAGTTAAAAGATTGTGAGTGCTCAAAGAGTACAGATATAAACAGTCAAAACAATTCATGACTACGAACATTTCAGAGCTATATAACGAACAACAGAAATTTGATTGTTTTATGGAAAGAATTATGAGATAGAGGGACCTGTGATAAAACTAAAATATATTGGGCATATGTAAAGCTCCGTGTTCATGGAGGTGGAAGGCTGTAACTCTTTCGTTTGTATATGTACTATAAAGAGAGAAATTATCTCTGTTACGTTCTTTTGAATTTGTACAAGAAAAAAAAAAAAAAAAAAAACAGCTTCTAAAGCATTAAATCAGTGGTTAGTGAACTTGTTTTGATGTAGTTCCATAGTATTGATTCCTTTTTATATCTGGAGGATTCAGAATCAACACCAACAATTCATTTTTGATCACATCATACTACTTAACCATAAGCTGTCTCAGAGGATCTCGAATCTGCTCCTTCTAAAGTGCCTGTAGGGTTCAAAACTAAATTTTTGAAGCTAGTCAAAACTGTAATACAGAGAGATAAGATTTTTAGTCTGGACTTTGGCATATTTGTGTGAGAGGAAAAACTCTTGAGTTCCTGCCCCAAGGACAGCATAGAAGTGTTATCAAATGGTTGCCTGACATGGAAATATGGAGCATTTTGAGTAGCTACCTGAACTGAGGAGTTCCACTCCTCAGGCTAAAGTACAAGACTGCTATTATTACATTCAGTTTTACAGTTGTTTCATACCATTGCCATTGCTAGTATTAATCTAAAGCTGTTTGTTTCTCTTAGTAGACTAAAGTGAATATGGGTTCACTAAAGTGAATATGGGTTGCATCACTGTCAGGAGCTAGATAAACTCAAGCTCCTGATCTTCAACTGGACGTTCTCAAGGCCACTTTCGTTACTGTTGCCAAAGCCAGAGCCAGAAAGACCAATCCAGGAATCTGCTACAGGGTGGATAGCAGAGGCAAGACCTCCTGATGAGAATGACATGCAAGTTGAATGGGTGCGAAAAGAGGAAACGCCTTTTTGCCTTCTTTTGTAACTTCAGAGTGCCTTGATTCTTAAAAGGCCATTTTAAAAAGTAAGAATCTCTTAGTTCATAATTTAGTACTCGCTTCGATTAGAATCCTTCTTAAAACTTCCAGTGACATTACAATCAAAAGTTTGAAAACAATTTATTCTACATTCTTGCTCCGTAAAGAGTTCTGCTCTGAAAAGAAAGCAGATGCAGAATCACTTCTTTATCTGTTATCGTCACAGTAGAATTCTTTAAAACTACTGAGCAGAAATCTGAACTGAGAAGATATTGCTATGTATCTGAGGTGGTGGTTTTCATATAGAGGGAAAGCTTGCTCAGCTGCAACTCTGTTAAGTGCAGGGAGGACACTGCTCAGGAATAGGCAATGCCACAGTCTCGTCTACACCACTCAGCAGAGAATGGGCAACTCCACAGCTCAAAAAACCTACGTTCAGTTTGTTTGGGAGTTCCTACCGCTCTTCTTGATGCAATTTGCCACAAGGCCAAATTGCCTCATGTTCAGTCATCTCAGGATTGTGCTGATCGAATCATAGAATGGTTTGGGTAGAAGGGACCTTGCAGATCATCCAGTTCCAACCCCCTGCTGCTACAGGCACCAACACCTCCCAGGAGACCGGGTTGCTCAAGGCCCCGCCTAGCCTGGCCTTGAATGCTTCCAGAATGGGTGCAGCCACAACTTCTCTGGGCAACCTGTTACAGTATCTCACCACTCTCACAGTAAAGAATTTCTTCTTCAAACCTCGTCCAAAACCTGCCCTCCTCCACTTCCCTCCATTCTGTCCCT
>PPHD01029404.1:0-10612 GCA_002909625.1 Bambusicola thoracicus
TTTTTTTTTTTTTTTTTTTTTTTTTGACAAAACTAGATTCATAATCTTATAGATCATTTCAAACACAGTTTGTAGAGTAAAAGATGATACATTTCGGTCAAATAGACATGTCAAACTTAAAGATGATCATGTGGAAGATGAAAATAAAACATTTTACAGGGTTCACCTTCAGGAGGCAGACAATCAGGTGGACAGGTATGCTTTTTGTTCTCAACACCATTCAGCCCTGCTATAGCATTACAGGCACTCTCAGTTTACCTTCTGTAGCTTTCCTTCACATGAAGCGTTTTTCCTCACCTCTGTCCTTCTTGCCCACCTCCTCAGCAGTATGCTGTTTTCTTCTGACGTGTCATTCAGAGATCCCTGAGGCCCAGAGCAGCCATCTGTCTGAATGTCCGTTGTCCTTATCTTCATACCCTCTTCATCCATGTTGCATTTGAGACACCGAATGGCAAACCTCAGCCATGTCTTACTTTATATCAGATTTGAAATCATCTTGCAGGCCTCCACTGAAAGTCATCTTCAGTGTTTTCCATAACATTTGTAGCATGTAAGAGTTCTGCATGTATTCCAGCTGCTCTAGCTTCTCATAGGGAAGGGAAATAACCAACGATTTTTCTGTAGTACTGCTCAGAATTTTTTTACTCACCATTTTGGTGTGATTTTTATTATAAACTTAAATAACAACTTGGTATACATTAAAAAAAAAAAAAATCAATCAGCAAGCGCACAGTTTGCCTGAAAGGCCAATAGAAAGAGAAAGAAGCTAATTTTCAGAGGGTGTAGCATGAGTGTGTTTTAAGTTCATTTTCTTGCAATAGCAAAATAAGTTTTTGACTTAATTCAAAATCTTATGATCATATAATTTTTCAAAAATAAGTTTGCTTGTTTTGTGTGTAATGCAGGGTGGATGTCGTTGTCCTGGTGGGAGCCCGGTAAGTGTTCTTTGTCTTTCTATATCTTTCACGGCAATGTGTAAGCAGAAAGTTCCCAAAGAACTACCTTTCTTCAATTAACTTTTTCCATGAATGTATGCAGGTGATAAAAGTTGTTTGGCATTGTGCTTATCTGAGAAATTTTGGACCTGATAAAATTAAAAACAAAAACAAAACAAAAAAAGCAACTTGCAACTGCAGTTTTGTATTCAAAACTGGCTATCCAGATTCATTTTTATTTTCAGAAAAAGACATGGGAAATAAACTGCCCTTTTCCCTCCCTGGATTAAACAAACAGTAATGTTCTCCAGTCATATTAAAGGCAGTCCAGTGCCAATTCTGTAAAGTGCTCAGACATTATAAACTGCTTCAATGCATTTAATTTCTTTTAGCTTGTAAGAGAGTTATAGATGTTTCTGAAGAATCTGTTTCCCAGATATATCATAGTTCATATTCTGTTTTTTTGTTTGTTTGTTTGTTTTTGTGACTGTGTAATAGTACTGTTCTTATGATGGTTATTAACCATTATATGACTGAACTAGTGAAACTTAAATCTAAAAACCTTGGTTCACAGTGCTTCCAACTGGGAGCAGAGCAACATGTTTAAATAATGAGAGTTATTGTCATGTTTCTGTTTACTTAGTACATGGGAGTTGGACTAGATGGCTTTCAGAGATCCCTTCCAACACTAAGGATGCTATGATTCTATATTTCCTACACTTTTGTAAATATTAAAAAATAAAACAACACACCTGCTTTGTTGAAATTTAAGCTAATTTACTTTTGAAGATGATTCTGTTATCTTCTGTAAAAATTTCTTCTCTTTCTCAGATTATGAAATCAAGCATGAGCATGCCATGATTATACCACTGAGTATTACAATTGTTGAAAACAGGATATAAACTGTCAGCTTATTTCTCTTTGCAAGCAAGCAGTGTGAAAGAATAAGGACTAACTGAAACAAAATCCTTTACTCATTCGATCAGCAAAGTAGAAAAGTATGCTAGTAACCAGTGCAAATAACTTCCTCAGTGTGCTAGGTCAAGATGTTCTCCTATGGTTTTACTCCCCCTGAAACTGTGTTTTATATGAAGTAACTGTTGCTATTTTTTGTTAAATGTAGGGCTCTTTTGGAGGAAGCAACTACCATCGTGGACAGGTAAGAATTTTTTTGTTCACACTGACACAGATTAGATAAGTAAGCGTGGCTCAGTTTTGCAACGTTTGCCCAGAAGCAATTAAATATTGAGTTTAGTCACAGAAATAGGTAGAATGCTTTCCATAAAGTGTATTTGGCTTTTTACTGAATCGGTCTCTTTACGTTTCTGTTATATCTTCTCATAAATATCTGTTGACTTTATTGGAAACAAAAATTTTTGTCGCCAAAACTGTAGTTTTAGAAGCCTTCTTACTTTGAAAAAATAACCGAAACAGTACTTCACAGGGTTCATCTCATTGCATAAACCATTAATATGATGTGTTGATTAAAGAGCTATTTGCCCCCCCATTAATGACTGTGTAATTTTCTTCTAGTCAATTGGTGTCATAAATATTTCTTAGATTAGGTCTAGCTTTTTTGGTGCCAGGTAGTATTAAAAAGAAAAAAAAAATAACAAAAGGTGTGAGTTTCACATTTCTTTTCCAGAGTTCATCTTATTCTGGAAGCAGTCAGCATGGAGGACAGGCAAGCAACTCCTCTTTCAAGACATTCTTCTTACCTGTTACTTATTAAATGAAAAATATGATGCTGTGCATTTACTGCCAGAAAGTTTTTCAGTCATTTTATGCTTACTAGGTGTCTGAAAGCATAAAACAGACATGAAATAGCATTGATAAACTTTAATGTAAAGTAACGGTACAGATTGCAATTTCAGCTGTTCAACTGCAGAGTGCTACTTCAAGTGATAATTTAACTATCCATTCTCATGTTTCAGTTTCACATGGCTATGGCACCAATTCAAAATCTATCTTCTGTGTTATTTTTCAATCATTAAATTATTAATTAGTAATAATTTTTGCATTTGTTTAGATTAATACTCAGAAATATGATACAAAACAGACCAATATATATTGCTTTGAAAATACAAATTTGGGTGTGTTCCCCATAATAATAATACTTCACTCATCTTCAGCTGCAATTCAAATCTCTTACTATAAGCAGCTCCTTATATATCTTTTGTGGACTTAGTTTGTCACAGAATGAGAAGTTTTACTGGCCCAAATAGCCATTCATCGTATTTGTTAGCTATATAATAAGAAATTGGAATATATTTTCCATTGATTATCACCATGTTACCAAAGTTTCATCCCATTATACTAAAAAATAGTTCAATTTCATTTTTCTTCTTTGTTGCTTATTTGAAATAATAAGGAAAAAAACCCACAAAGTTCTCTGAATGCACACCTCACCTAGCAGAGATTCACAAATAAAATAGAATTTCTCTTCCATTGCAAAGAACCACCCAGAAGGATGCTTTATATCCAGATATTTGTCAAAGACAATTTAACAGGTCTTTTGTGATTCCCAAATTTACTACTTTCAGTTGTTCAACAATTTCGAAGAATTCTGTCAGAAGTCTTCCACTGCATCTTAGATTAATACACTTCCCACATTCCTGCTGTTATCTCCAGTCGCAAGGTCTTTTTGTGATATTTCATTCTGTGCAGCAGACAAGAGTAACCATTGTTATTAGGCAAATACTTAAGTTTCCTCTGTGTTTTTATTTTCCTTCTCTTAATAGGGATTTTACTCAGGAAGCAGCCAGTATGCTGGGCAGGTAAGTGAATTCTCTTCCCATCACTCTTAATGCTCTCTGTCTACTGTCTGAGTCAGTTATTTGATGCTGAAATTTGCACTCATTTCCTGAGCCTTTCAGGTAAATGGATATATAAAAAAAATTAAAGTAGTTTAAGCAAGTTGAGTAAAGTAATTGGTTAGAATCAGTTGATTACTGCTCTGTGTAAAGCATTTTTTTCAAGCAGTGTTTCATAACACTGCTTTCTTGATTCAGAATTATATATTGCCGTTGTTTTGATGTGTAGTGGATAGCTGAAGCTTTAAGTATCCCAGTCACATTTTGTTCAAACAACAGTCAAATTAGTTTGTGCTAAGTATTGCACATGTCTGAATGGCCTGAAGATGGTGATAAAATGTTTTGTATTCTAATAAAAGGTGTTTTATTTTCCTCTAACAGGGCACATCATATTCTGGAGGCCAACAACATGGTAAACCAGTAAGTAAAAACTTGTCAAGTTTGCCTTATGTTTTTCTCACAACCCTGTTATATGAAAAGGTATTTTTTTAGTCAGCATTTTATTCTGTAAGTGGACTTCTCTTGTCATTCTCTAAATTTCTTTTTTAGTAATGACAGAACGAGACTGTAGGATCTTTAGTTTTAATAAGACACTTCTTCAGAGCAGTTATATCTGTTTAAATTCATTCAGCAGTCTTTAAATTCATTCAGCAAACTTTATGTTCAGCAAACACTTTTTCAATTATTTCATATGCATTTGTCTTTGTGAGTATTCCTGCCTTTCTTGGAAAAAAGTATTTTCTTTTTGAAGGTCATAATAGTTGCTACTTTATTACATGTATATTCGTCTTTTCATTTTAAGCTTTTCAACCACTTAATTTAGATCTTGTCATTGTGTGGTAGGAGTTGCAAATAAGCACATGCAAAGTGTTAGCTTTTCTTACAGAAAATAGGATATATCCATCTGTTGATTAAAAATGGGACACAACTGTTACATTTTCTTCCACCTGAATCTTAAAGGAGAGATATTTTGTGTACCATATTAGATGGCATTTCTTATAAGTCAGTGGTTGTGAGATTTCGTGTTGGCAGTTTCATTCAAATAAGCAGAGCTACTTCACCAGAAAACCTGTTAAGACTCTTGCAGAATATCTAGCTTTTCAGTATTCACTTTTTTTTTTTTTTTTTTTTTTTTTCCAGTTAGTTTCCTTAGGGGAGCTTTCTTCAAGCAGAGCTGGAGCATAACGAGAAATTATGTTACAATGTTAATGCTAAATGCCTGAGTAAACCAGATAATAAATTAAAATTGGAAAATATTGTTTAAACTTGAACCTTAGGATGAAGATCCAGCAAAGATATCTCTGTACTTGTTTGAAGAAATTTGACTGGATAATTTTATTACAAATGATATATTTCAATATCAGGGAAACTATTTCAGTTTCCAATTGCGTAGTTCAGCCAGAACAATAAATTGCTTTGCAAATCCACTGAAACTACAAACAGAATTAAAAAAAAAAAAAAAAAAAGCTGCAAGGAAAAATGCAAAATGAAAATCAGTAACAAAGCTAGGGCGTTTTGAAGACTAACGTATGTTCTTCAGACACAGTTCATGAGGAGTCTCAGTTCTGTTGCAACAGAAATAAATGGCTTATTATCACTTTACAGGGATCCTCAGGAAGCACTTATTCTGGGAAGCAGGTAAGAAAGCTTTCATCATTTTCTTCTTTTTTTTGGTAAACGAAGAACCTGGATAGTTCATAGAGCAATTTATGAATGCTTTGGTCTGCAGATAACATTGTGCATTAGTTCCCTTTGTATTAAACAATATTTAAACAAGCTTCTGTGGAAAAAAATACGGCCTTAACTTGGGAAAGCTATTTGAATGTCAGTTATATTCTAAGTCTGAATCTGTCTTGTTTTACATTCTGACTTGTGGCTCCATTACATTTTGCTGTCTTCCAATTTTAAATTCCTGTTCTCTAAGTAGATTTTTGTAGGTCCTGCTCAGTTAATCCTTTACTATTTTTTGTTTTATTTTTTTAATAAGCCAGACTCTTGAGTCTTGCAAAGACATTTCACTTATTCCCCCCCACGCTTTTTATTTTCAAGTATAAGACAGGATGAAGAGAATGTGTAACTAAAGTGTGTACTTCATCTGTCTAAACCTACTACCTTCTTAAACAGCTTAAATCTATGCTCTGGGTTAAGTTGTTAAGATTTTATTGATTGTGGACAAAACTGTGTCTTCAGAAACACTGAGTGGTAACACTTCTAGATTTCCTTACTTGTTATTTGTCTGTTTGCAGCAACCACCTTCCTCAGGGGGTAGTCAAGTGGTAAGCTTTTTCTGCTGGTTCCTTCATACTTGTGTTGTAGAAAAATGAAAGTATTGTTTATATTTGTGAAGTGTCTGTCAAATTTCCTTTATATGAATAAGTATTTTAGAATGCACGAGTGTGTCAGAGGGCTGCTCCAAAAGTAGTGCGTCCTATTTAGTTATGCTGGCCCTTGATGTCAGAGGCACTGTTGGTGGTATGGCAGTAGAGGTGGAACCTTCCCAACAATATTCTGCCACATTTTATTGCTACGTGACAGATGGCAGCAGAGGGACACTCTGACAGAATGGTATCTGACAAACAAAAGTGAAATCATGAGGAAAAAATGGCACACATTGACGTTTGTTGACACTTGCTAAACATTTATAGAGACTTTTATTGTCAGAAGTATCTACATAATAAAAGGGTCTAACAGGTAAAAGATTAAAAAAAAAACTGGCCTTTTTAAAATAATAGTAATGAGTAGAACTGTTTTGAATTTGGTTTATCATGCTTGTTTTCTGTTTTTATAGAGCTCTGCTGGGAAACACTCCAGTCCCCAACTCCTGCTGCTGTTTAGCATTTTGTGTGCCTTCGTACTCTCTGCTGTTACATCAAAATGGTCTATGTGAACATCAGAAGATGTGCTCAGCATCCTAGACAAGGATTATATGCAGTAATATTAGATTAATTACTTAACATCAGGAAAAAAAAAAAAAAAAAAAACCAACAACACCATAAAGTCAAATTGTCAGATGCTACTTGGGTTATCATGTTCCATGTCTGGTTACTATGTCATGTCTTTCATTAGTTTCTTTGGGTTTAGTCGTTAGTAGATATCATTAGTTTTGTCAGTGTTCTAGGCATCATCTTAAGAGAGCGTATTGTACCCTATCTGTATGAGTTTTTTAAATTATTTTTATGTCCAGTAGAAAATGTGATGAACACCTACCTGAAAACTGATTGGTGTGAGAAACAATTGCTTAGAAAATACTTGGTTAGTAACCAACACAGAATGACAGACAAATGGTTTTATTTGCAAACTGAGCACTGTCACTGCCCTTCACTGCATACAATAAAGATGAGCTCTAACTTCTCATGAGCAGTCTTCCAGGGAATGACAAAAAGGAGGCTAAAATAATATCATCCTTTTGGCTTTAGTCGAATGTAAACAAATTCACATTCAACATGGAGGTTGCAAAGCAAAAAAAAAGCCTAAGTACGATCTTCACCATTTGCCTGACAGTTGTTTCTTTGGAGTATGCAGTAACGTTCTTTTGATTTAAGCGTCCGATCTGAACTGGCATTGCACTTCTTTAATAAACCGATGGTGGATTTCACGCGACCCCCCGCGTTCATCGCAGCTGTAGCGGCGCCCACGCTGCAGGACCTTCGGGTGAAGCGTTTCGATCCGCGTTGCTAGGCGGCTGTTGCGCTGGCGGCGGGCCGCAGGGGGGCTGCGGCGCTGCTGCCGCTCTGCGCGCGGGCTCTGCCCTCCCGCGCTCCGCCGGCGCGGCTCGGGGCCGGGCGGGAGGCACGCCGCGGCCCTGGGAACGGAGCGGGCGGGGCCACGGCTGCAGCCGGAGCCTTTGCGGGACGGCACCCGGAAACACCCGGTGGCTGCAGCGAGCCGGGCCGGCGGTGGGAGGCGAGTTGGGCGCCGGCCGGGCTGCAGGTGGGAGGTTTGGTCCGAGAGCGGCGGCGGAAGCCCGGCCGGGCCGCCCTGCGAGGGTTGGGGACAAAGGCCTGAAGGAGGCCTTGGGTGCGAGGAAGTGGGAGGCGTCTGGGCCGGGGGGTGAATGGGAAGCGGGCTGTTGGGAGGGCTGTGGCCGGACGGGGTGAGAAAGGGGAGCGGCGGGACGGGGGGGAAATACCGAGAGGTGTCAGTGAGCGGCGTGGCCTGGGCGGGAGCGGGAAGGTGGGGCTGTTTGGAGGCAGCTGGCCGCGGGGCGGGGTGGGGCGGCTCACCTGCCCGGCTCCTTGGGGTGCGGCAGGGCGGGAGAGCTGCGCGCTCAGGTGTGTGCGTGGCATCGCGGCATCACGCTGGGAGTCTGGCTTGAGAAGGGCTCCAGCCTTACAAAGCTCAGGGCTTAATTAAAAAACAAAAAACAAAAACAAACAAAAAAACCCACCCTAAAACTCTAAGGCAATGAGTGAGATAAGATATGTGTTATGAAATAGATTGGAAGGTGGAAGATAAATGCCAAAAGGCAAGTTGTGTCATATTTTAGTGAATCCTGTAAAGTATGTTGTAAGAGTGACAAAGGATTGGAAGCCAGGGCAGAGTTCCATGAACAGATTTTGTAGAAGAGATTGAGGCTGCTTTCTGCAGTGGAGGGCTGTGTTATCTGAGGTGTAAGCAGTGTGTGCAACAAACTTCTACAAAGGAGCACCAGAGCAGGAAGCTGGGCTGGTACGGTGCCTCTGCATAAAGGATTGGGATCAAAGGTAATCTTAACTTCTCAGAGAACTGCTCTGCAGGCTGATAGAGTGGGTTTGGGAACAAACAGTTGACAGACTACTTCATCTGAAATCTTCTTCACAGGCACTGCACTTTACCCATTGGCACGTGCTGCAGTGCCTGTGGGCCTCACCTGTTCAGTTGCTCCTAGCAGAGAACTCTATAAAAGCTGTAGCTGTGTAGACATCTGCTGGAGCAGCTGGACCTGATGACTTCTGCTGGATTTGGTTGTAGCTCAATAATACGCACTTTTCTTTTAGGTAGGAATAAGCATTACCAAATAATTTTCACAGGCTGTGGAGTGAGTATTAAGCAGAGGATAGCTGTTGATAAACTGATTTACAATAATCTATTCCTTCAAAAAACTGTAATTTTTGATTCCATTACCCATTCTTGGGTATTGTATGAACTTGTGCTAAGAGTTACAGTACTGGGAGATAAGGATCTGCTGGTTTTGGGTGCATGGTGTTCAGATACATGGAAGCAGGATGTGCAGTGAAAATACACTTTGAGAATAGACTGTGGTAGTATAAATTTTATTTAGAGCAATATCTTTTTTTGAAGCTGTTCTATATCCCTTACAATCCTACAGGCTGCTTGTCTGGCCTAATTCCTTTTCTTGGTTATCACACAATCATAGGATTTGGAGCTGTGGGAGAGTACTTCTAGGGTCATCGAGTCCAACCCTCTGCTGAAGCAGGTTCCCTACAGTAGGTTGCATAGGAAAGTGTCCAGGTAGGTTTTGAATATCTCCAGAGATGGAGACTTCACAACCTCTCTGGGAAGCTTGTACCAGTGTTCTGCCATTCAAAGTAAAGAAGCTTTTCCTCATGTTTGTGTGGAACTTCCTCTGTTCCAGTTTGTGCTCGTTGCCCCTAGTTCTGTTGCTTGACACCACTGAAAAGAGTCTCGCCCCATCACCTGGAAACCCACCCTGTAGATATAAGCATTGGTAAGATCCCCCTCGATCTTCCCTCCAGATCTTTCAGCCTTTTGTCATGCTTGAGAAGCTCCAGGCTCCTAATCAGCTACCTAGGAGAATGAAATCACTTGTCTGCTTAAAATAGTTCAGGATTTGGCTCGCTTAAATGAGGGTAACACATTCCTGATCTTTGGGACAGATTTGTTTGATGTAGCTTCTCCTCTCCTATTGTTCTTCAATTGCTTGTTACCTGGGCTTATTCTTCATCAGTTACCTCAGTTTGTGCCTGTATGTGAGGTGCTTCCATGGGCTCAGTGCCCTAACTGGAGCTCAGGAGTCTGCACAGTTAGCTTGCAGGGGAGGGGGATTCTTAAGATGCGTACCTCTTAGGAACCAGCTTAAGAACGTGGGATGGACAGGAGATTGAAATTTTCCCATTTGAATATTTCTACCTTCTTGTCTTATGTTCAGACCCTTTCTGTTCACTGTTTAGCTGTCTAAACTTAGTTATAATTACTGGCTTTCTGCAATGACTGTGCAGATCTGTTTTCACTCTGTACTCAAGCTACATGACCATGTCTGGGGGTGGCTGCATTGCCTGTAGCACAAGAATCATAGAATCATCATAGAATCACAGAATGGCCTGGGTTGAAATGGACCACAATGATCCTAGTTTCAACTCCTCTACTATGTGCAGGGTCGTCAACCACTAGACCAGGCTGCCCAGAGCCACATCCAGCCTGGCCTTGAATGCCTTTAAGGATGGGGCATCCACAGCCTCCTTGGGCAGCCTGTTCCAGTGCGTCACCACCCTCTGTGTGAAAAACTTCCTCCTAATATCTAACTTGAATCTCCCTTGTCTTAGTTTAAAACCATTCCCCCTTGTCTTATCACTGTCTACCCTCATAAACAGTCATTCCCCCTCCAGTTTTGATGCTCCTTCAAATATTGGAAGGCCACAATGAGGTCTCCCCAGAGCCTTCTCTTATCCAAGCTGAACAAGCCCAGTTCCCTCAACCTTTCCTCACAGGAGAGGTGCTCCAGACCTCTGATCATTTTAGTGGCCCTTCTCTGGACCCGTTCCAAGAGCTCCACACCCTTCCTGTACTGGGGACCCCAGGCCTGGATGCAGTACTCCAGATGGGGCCTCACAAGAGCTGAGTAGAGGGGGACAATCACCTCCCTCTCCCTGCTGGCCACCCTTTTTTTAATGTAGCCATCCCAGG
>PPHD01029405.1:0-10612 GCA_002909625.1 Bambusicola thoracicus
AGAAAACATCCTGGAAATTCCCAGGTTAGCACGAAGAAGTCAAGCAAGACAAGTTCCACTTGCTAATTTTCTCCCATGCCAGGTCTGCTCAGAGGCAATGAGCCTTCAGTTGCTAGAGGACTGAATTTACTGTAACCTTTGTAGATATATGACTGAAGTATTAAAGCCCAAAGTGCATGATTAAAGGAAAGCCAGCTAGGTTCTGTTTTTAGACTCTCTCAAAGGTTTTGTCTGTTTTCTTCCAAAAATATTCCAAACTCCTGTGACTCTAAAATGCATGAATTTTGGAGGGAAACAAGATTTATTATTTTTTTTTTTTAACGTCTATCATATGTACCCCTATATCATATATCCTTAATGCTGCACAAACCCCAGACAGAAGGTATTTGCAGTCCATTTGTAAAAGCCAAGCATAGTTCTAGAAAAGCTGTAAGGATCTCAAACCTGCATTGTTTGAAAAGCAATCAAAGGCATTATCAATGACAATAGTTTGCTTTCCCTTTCCTCTGAAATAGTTCCGAGCTGGAGCATAAGGCACAGTGGTACTTCATTGTAGAGCACAGAAATATACTCTTTTTTGTTCACCTGCTAACACAGATTGCAGGAGTGATATTCTGGATTATGCCCAAACTTGCATGATTTCTGAGACAACAAACAACTCTGTATTTGCTTTTTGTTTAGAGGCAGGGAAAATACACCTTCAGCTTACTGTTCTGTCTCCAGTAGTGGCCAGAGGTGGAAGACGAAACATAGTGATAGTTCCCTCATGATATCCTTGATATTTTCAGCCAGGATCTTCTGAACAGAAGTAAATCTTTTGCAGAGTTGCTTTGTAGGATTTCTTTCCCACGAATTTATAAAATTGATTTTTTTGAATCCTTCTAAGCATTGGCAAAAATCAATATCTGTTAGCAAAGAGCTTTATAAGTTGCTATGTGCAGTGAAATAGGTACATCCTCAGTACGTTCTGAATCTGCCATCTGATAATTTCACTCCTCATACTTTAATAATGAGAAACAATGAACTTCCCTTCATGACATTCACTTTTAAAACCTCCTCTCCCACCTTCCCCTTATTAGTCATTTTTTCCAAGGCTGAAGTCCTGATGTACTTAGACATGCCCTTATACTAAAAATCTTCAAAACCTTTGATCACTCATGCTGCCTTTCTCTGTACCCTTTCTAGCTTTATTTTGTCCTTTATAAAACACCAGAAGAGCATACAGAATTCAAGATGAAGGCAATAGATTTATACAAGGCTATAATGATCTTTGCTTTCATTCTTTATTCCTTTCCTAATAATTTTTAATGTCATATTTGCTTTCTTGATAGCTACTCAGCTCTGAGGTGACATTTTCAGAGCATAACCTATTATAATTCACAGATCTCAGTCTTGAGTGATAAAACCACAAACACACCACACCCCTGCAGATGTCACTGGAGGACTGTTTTTAACATGTACATTACTTTACATTTACGAATACTGACAGTTTATTGTGTATTCTTTCAACATTTTTCTGCCATTCTGTACTGCTGACCTTTTGCCATTCCCTTAGAGGAACTTATCCCTGCCCGGCTGTCCAGGATCGTGATAGCAGCATTGAGAATGAGACTTATGTTTAAAGAGGTCACTGTAAATAATAAATAAGTAAAAAAAGTAAATAAATAAAATGCAGTGGCTATAATCCTTACTGATAAAACCTGGAAAAATACCTTAGCTTTTCCGGCAACATAAGCTGTTTTTCTTGCAATTATGAACCAAATGTTTAGAAATGCCATTTTTTTAATAAAGGCAAAAAGAAGTCTCTGACAAAAGTAGATAAAGGGGCCAACGTAGACCTCCTCAAGCATAACTGCAGCAATAATTTTACTGTCTGTCCTTTTGGAGTGTCAACTGTTATCTGAACTGTTATCTGAACTGTTTTCTACTCTTGTAGAATGTTCCAGTTGATATTAAAGATTAAGTCATGCTGGGTAGCAAAGCCCTTTAAAGATCACTGATCATCATTTTACCTTTGTGTTAACTAGTCTTCCCTGCCAGCCGCACCTTACACTTCTGTCTCCTCTATCTGTCATATTTTGAGCTGTCATTTGCTTTGATAATCTCCTCTGTTTGTTTTATTCCAGCACCTTTGCCATGAGTTGACATTTCAGTTCTTTGAATACTGAGTGTAATGGAAAGAACTTCTTATTCACAGAAGGCACTGGGATGGTTTGACTGCACCTCTGTAAATCACCCTGCAGGTGATATCATCTGGTGTATTCCCATGCTAGAGGGCACTGCCCAGGTTTAAGGAAAACACTGACCTAAGAAATATTGATGCAAGCTTTTGTATCCTAACTACAGAATTCCCTGATGATACAAGTCCACTGTTTTAGAAATAATAGCTGTGTGGGCTGAGGTCAAATACACAGGCATTTCAGGCCTGTCACTGAGAATATCCATCTATTTCCTCTCCACTTAAAAAAAAACACGAAAACAACTCAATCAGATATCCAAGGCATTATTTCCCCTTAGAAAAGCTCTCTAAACCTCAGTTAGCCATACACTTTCAGACCTAACAGTTTAACACTTGAGAAATTGTCACGATTCATTCATTTTTCCTCTTTCCCTGCAATCTGAACCGTACCTTCTCACACACAGCCTGTACTGAGCGTCTTCACGTGGAGAGATAAGCCTGAACTCTTCTGCCATGCTGCATAAACATAAGAACATGCATTCACTTGGCCTTTCCTGTGTAGGGCTTTCTCTTATTTATGCATGGCAAACAAATATTTTGATAATTTTATGCTTCTAGCAAGTTACTTTTCAAGATCTTCTTGGAATGCCATAGTACTTCTATATTTAAGCATAGCATATAGATTTTTCTCGTCTATTTTCTTGGACCTTCTTAATATTTATTAGTATTTTCTTTGTCTCTACTATTTAATGGCACTTCTTCCCCCTCTAAAACCCATTTTGACACAGTGGTGTTGACTTTTACTGAGTCTCAAATATGATATTTTTAAAATATCACTATCACATCTGAACATACCCTACCCTTGCGGATGGTCCTTTCGATTTACTTTCAATGAACTCTACATTTTTATACAATCTTACTTTTAAAGGTAAGCGGTAGTAATAAGGGATTCTGCTTTTCCTTTCAGGATATTGAAACTAATGACATATGGCAACTTAAAGAGTTGGTGAGTGGCACTTCAACAGTAACGTTTTGAACTGGATCCTCCACTGTTTGAGATGAACTTAACTTTTTCTCTTTTTATGGTTCCCTGAGCAGCTGTGACATGGGACAGGCATTTCAAGGTTTTAAAAATTTACATTTGGAATTATACTGAACCTATATTCAAAGGAAACTGTAATTTTTCCACTATAACTGCATTTTTTAATGTGTTGTGTTCTAAGTCACACTTTAATAAATGCCTGTCTTAACTTCAGATACTGAATTCTTACGTTAATGCCTGAATACCATGAATAAAAACTGATCCTGAATTACTACTTAATATCTTCAGTGTAGACCCTATTGCTTAAAAGTGGCTGGAATAGAAAAATAAAACAAAACAACTACAATGAAATAGCAGCAATATTTCCCTTTTTTGAAGCTGAAAAATCTCTTTTGACTTTCACAGCATACCTGTATGGTTTTACTCTGTTTTTATTTTCCTTTATCCCATTCTGTCCCTGCCATTTTCAGCTGCCATTCTACTTTAAAGTGTATATCAGTCTTTAAGATTGATTTTCATATTCTACTCATTAAATCATGACTCCGAAGAAGCAAGTAGTCTATATGCACAAAGAGCTAGTACCACTAAGGGTGGATGTAATGATTTACAAATGAAATTCCATAAGAACACTCAGTTTTAAAGAAACATTCTTAAATCAATATGCTGTGATCATCCATTTAAGAATGTTCTTTGAGATAATGACACTTACCTATTAAATGCGTATCTACAGGACAAATTTACAATTTTTAAAGGGACTTGGAAGACTCCTTTGAGTTCTTGAAACTTCACTGCGGCAAGAGCCGTAATTTTGAGGAGGTTATTACCCTAGAATGTGCAATACACCGAGAGACAAGGAATTTGTAAAAGATCGTCCCAGAGCCTAATTCCTATTCATCACTGTTAGCAGACACAAAAAGGGGAGCTTTGATTGGCAAATTACATTTATAATTAAAAAAATATTTAATCTAGCCATAAGGGTTTAACGTTTAGTAACTTAAACATTTCTCTTGAGAAGCCACATGACACATTGCTCTGTAAACAGGGGAAGGTACAGAGTATTGAAAGTCACACGAACATTATAAAACTGTTGCAGAAAAGAATAGTTTTGCTTAAAATTCAATTTTCAAACTTCAAGAACAGAAAATCTCAAAAATTGTTACAGAAAGGTAAAATGATTGACTTCTAGCTGTAATGTTCTCACAATCTCCTCCACATTTTTGTTCAGTCTTATATGGGGTAGAAACTGAAGTGTTTCTTTTACACATTGGTGGGACTAAGTACTACCCTCAGTGATGGGCAGAAGGTTCAGATCCTTGTTCTTCAGGTTGTGACTTCAGTCCACAAGGATAAGAAACTGATCTGAGTGATTTGCAGTTCAATCAGTTCTGCAGATAAAAGGAGAGAATCCACATAACTCATTCCAGGATACGATTCAGTCACTTCCTTTAATATGGCTTTACAGAACATGTAGAAAAGAAACCTTGCTATCTGAGAACATGTGTTCCTTCTCTGTAAAGCTTAAAACATATATTTGCTTTGATTCAATTGCTAATCAAACTAAAAATACAGTTTTTTTTTTAAAGAAAAGACTATTTTTATCACAAAACCCTTCTATCACAGCAGTGAAGACTGTACGTGTGGTTGTAAATAAAATGATGGGTTGATATAACCTTAGAAGCCTATTGCATCTATGCGTATCTGCTATACGCATGACTGTCACCTTAAAAGAACAAAGCATAGTACTTCATTAAACTCAAAAACCCAAAGAACTCAGTGTTTGCATTAACTGCTTTATAACCATTTCAGGATACATACATAGGTCATAGGCACTGTAGTTTTTTTAAAAGTAAAGCAAACTACTCAAGTTTATACAAACAGTCCAGCATTAGCTATAAGAAAGATCACAGACAGAACATCCATCTCACCTGTAACCAGGTATCAAACAGTTAAGAGATCAGCAAAAGAACCTAAGGGAATGGCACAGAGCTGCATCAGGAGAGGGCCAGGTTGGGTGTTAGTAAAAGGCTCTACACCAGAGGGTGATTGGCATGGAACAGTCTCCCCAGGACAGCAGGCATGGCTCCAAGCTGCCAGAGTTCAAAGGTCAACACTTTCAGACATAGTGTTTGAATTTTGGGTGGTCCTGTGTGGAGCCAGGAGTTGGTCTTGATGATCCTTCTGGGTCCCTTCCAGCTTAGGATATTCTATTATTTTAGGTTTTACCCACAAGCCTTCATGGTGACTTTAGTCTTCCCGTTACAGAGTTGTTCAAAATTAGGGTTATGTATTCTGGGTAAGTTTTCATGGCACAGCCATCACAGTAACTGGATTTCTAATGACTTTTTCACCTCATCAAGCAGTTTAAAAACAGTCCAAAAAAAACCCAAAACAAAGCAAAAAACATCACACAGAGCTGAAATGTGTAAGAAAGTTTCTTCATTTTACTGTTATGATCCTGTGAAAACAGCACCCTCCTAATTCCAGTCCATTAAGGGCCATGCATTTCTTTCAAAGTGAGTGATTGCAAGTCCTTTACTAGCAGCTAACTTTCTGAACTTCCTTCTGGCTAGGAATAATCTTACAAATGCAAAGTTCACACATATTTCTCTCAATTGAACTACTTCATGTCATTTTCTCTGCCATTCCAGTCATGGATCACTTTTAGCATTCTCATATTTACAGTTATATTTTCTCCTCACTGGGCTCTTTCCAAGGATGATCAGATCTGATTTTCTGCCTCCCTACTCCCATTTTCTTATTCTACACACCACATTAAACAGTAATTCCTAATTTTAACTCAGAAGCTTTAAGATTTTAGATAAGCACAGGAATGAAGAAGGTAAAAATCAACAAATATAATCTCAGTATAAGAAAAATGTGCTTACCGTATATCTGAAGGATTCTCATATTGTATCTATAGCCATATCCTCAAGAAAAAATGTAAGTAATCTCTATTGCAGACAAAAGCTAAATAAAACATTAGAGTGTAGTCCACAAAGGATAATAAATCTCAATTTGTTTTTGTCAGAGAACTCACAAATATAACATAAATGTATACATCTGTGCCATCTCTCAACATGTCTCTGGACTGGAAAGGTGAAATAGCGTAAGCTCGTTTGAAATGAATAAATAAATCATAGGGTTTAAATGCTCTCAAAGGATAAAGCATTCAATAACATATTGAAGAGTTAACTATTCACTGTAAAACGGATCAATTCACAAGCTAGATTTATCCTTTACCATTACTAATGACTGAACAACGAGGAAAATCTACCTGAAGATATCTGCTTTTCAGCCTGTATTTTCTTGCAAAATATATTGGTTTTACATACAACAATGAGAATATTTATTTTACAAGTACAGAATGATCGTTTCAAAGTTTAAACAATCATTGCTCTTTTAAAAGGGAAATGAGTTGGAGAAGTGCAAAAGCAGCTACAGAAATGTTCAGAAGTTATCTTAAATGGAAAATAATCCTGAAATGAAGAATAAAAAAAAAGGAACTGACTACTGTTTGTCAAGTGAGAAAGAACAGTTGCTTAGTAGCTCTTACAGCTGAAAAACCAGTGGACATCCAATGAAACTAGCAGGTGAACAAAGCAGCATCTTCACATACTGCACAGTTAAGATGCAAAATCCTTTCTGAGAAAATGCTGCAGATCCTAAATAAAGAGATATGTTTAAAAGAAAAACAGCTTAAAAAAATCAGGAGTGAATTATATCAAGAACTATTAAATAGAAGAACATAATCTGTTTGGGAAGTCCTTGAACTGTAAATTCCTGAGAATCAGAGAGCATTCCCAGGGTATCTCAAAATACCCTTTTCTTATTTTTTACTTTCTCTAAATAACTTGACTGAGATAAGATATAGAGCTAATGAATTTCAGTCTGACCTACAAGAGATTTTTACATTCTGTATTGTCATTTATGTATCAAACTGGAATCTCATTTATATGCCTCTAGGCCCTCATGACCTCTTCAAAAAGAGTATAATAATTCTCACTGCAGATAAAACAGCCTAATAAAATAATACTCGTCAGGAAAATTTGAGGACTAACTACAACCTACTTCAGAGTGATGATACATATATTGATAACATGTTTTTTTATTTACATCATGTCAACACCATGCACGACTATAAACAGATGTATGCTACAACTTAAAATAACTATCTATATGATGTATTATGCATTACAAACAGTTCACAGAATTATGCACAATATTGATATCTCAGCTAAATCTCACATGATGTTGTCATGAAATCAAAAAGAAATGGGGAGAGGGCCTTACTATGACTCGAGGCATTTTCTATCAGCGACCAAGCAGACAGAAGAAATAAAGAATCCTCTCACCTTCTTAGAGCTGCTGAAATAAAATGTTTGACTCGCAAGTCACAGAGTAGGCTGTGAAGCCCAAAAAGTAAATAAATTTAACACAGCCTACCAGAGAACCAGGTCACCTCATTTTCAAGAAAAGGATGTAAATAAAAAGAAGAAAATACCTAAGCTATAAATAAAAACTCTTGTGATCCTGCAGTAAGATTAGAGGCTGAAAGATTTTGAAAAACAATCTGTTTTCATCAGATATTGAAAATATCTTTTATATTGCTCTTGCTTATAAAAATAGTTTGTGCATTATGCGGTATTGAACAATAAACTGTTATGTGATTATCAACCTCATTTCTTTACTGCTAGTGAATAATGCCTTTGTCTAAAACTTCTGAATTTATGACACCACCAGACTGTGCCAACATAGCAAGTTCGTTTTTTTTTTTTCCCTTTTCACTGTTCAGAAGGCTTATTCTCAAAAACACATTTCCCAGTGTTTGCGGGATGTGATGCAACAATATCATAAAACAAAGAACAATCGCCATTACAACCTCCCAATTTTGTCACTACACGTTGCTTACAAAATGCCACTGAAAAAAAAAAAATTAAATTATTCCATTATGGTATTCATCTTTATTTTATCTTTACCAAAGTCCAGAATTGTGTGTACTGTAAGCTAAGATTTCTTGCTTTTAAGCTGTCACCTGTACTTACTACGTGCATGCTCTGTCTGGTCATAGTTGAATCCTTAAATGATTTGTTGTGAAAGTTTCCATCCTCGGTGAGAAGCAGACCAAGCCTTTTGTCAGTTTTCATCTAAAAAATATACCACCTTTCTGGGCTCCTCTGTTCAAGAAAGACAGGGATCACCTAGAAGGAATCCAGTAGAGGGCCAAAAAGATTATAAAGGATGAGGAAAGGCTTAGTAACCTGGGTCTGCTTCACCTGCGGAAAAGATGACTGAGACGGGATCTGATTAATATTTGTTTGTCCCACCTAAAGGGAGGTGGGAGGCAAATGGATGAGGCCAGGCTCTTCTCAGTGGTGTGTAGCGATAGGTCAAAGAGTAATGGCCAACAACTTGTATATAGGAAGTTGCATACTAAGATGCAGAAGAACTTCCTTATGGTAAGGGTGATGAGCACTGGTACAGGTTGTCCAGTGAGGATGTACAGATTCCTTCTATGAAGATATTCAAGACCCATGTGGATGCCTCCCTGTATGACGTAGTGTAGAGAACCTGCTTTTAGCAGGGGGATTGGACTCGATCTCTTGAGGTCCCTTCCAACCACTGCAATTCTGTGATCACCTTCTTGTTACTCATGAATCTACTGTGAGGTACAAAGAGTTACACAACTAAGACATTTGCACAAATAAGAGTCTTAATTACAAAATGATGAAATAAGAAAATAAGAAAAAGAATATTGGAGGAATCAGAACTTGAGGCAAGAAATCCTGTAACTCCAGCTCAGCTGTTCTTAGTCCAGAAGTTCACGCATGGCTTTGCAGGCTAAATAATAAAACTACCAGAGTGAAGCACTTAAAACCAATGCAACAAGGACAAAAAAAAAAAAAAAAAAAAAAAGATAGTCATTCCCTATGGTTTACTCACATTCAGAAGAAATTCAGGGGTCAGATATAAGAAAAATAGCATCACAATGATTGACAGTGATAAAAAGTGAGTATAGCATTAGGAATTGTTAGAGAAATACAAGAAAACAAAGATAACTTCACAGAGGAAAAGGACAGTGAGGATGGCAAGACGAACAAAATAGTTTCTGTGTAACAAGTTTCTCTAGAACATACAAAGCCATATCAAAGTATGAAGTTAAATCCATACTCAATTTCTCCTACAATTTCCATGATTGGTCCAAGGTACGGATTGAGGTAGACACCTGGTCTGACAATGTTGCTATGCTCTCACTTCATCATTTTATCATAATTGTAATTTTTATTAGTTTTTATATCACCTTCATTGTCACACAATGATATTTATTTTTTTAAGTTTGTCCGATGTCCTTAATATATTTACTTCTTGGCTAAACAGATTTTCACTGATTAAAAAAGCAAAAACCTCTCAAAAATGTGTGAGTACAAATCAGTTTTCCTGAAACTCTGTTCTGACCTTCACCCCACTCACTGCAAGTACTCCTTTTCTGCTTAACACTTTTCTCTGACAACTTCATCTTTGCTTGAAAAATCAATGATTTAAGTGACAGCTATCTCCCATTAGAAAGCTCCATTAGAAACACCATTTCACACAACAATGATATGTTTGGATTAACACTGCAAACTTTAGAAACATCATTATTGTATTATTATCATTTAATGATTTTCATTTTACTTCTAGCTTTTTTTTTTTTAATACGATAAAGCCATTTCTCCATTTTCCACTAACACTATTCGTACTAAGAACTACATCTAACTACTGTGGAACAAAAATAGCATTAAAGAGTTTCAGAAAGATAAATTAACATATTTATTACTTTCTAGATAAACTTTTTAGAAGGCAGTAAAAGAATTTGAACTAGAAAAGTTATTTTCAAATTTCTTGATTAAACAGACAGCTTCTTAAAATAGTAGAATTTAGTGGGGGGAAAAAAAGGAATATTTTTTCAGAAGCAATGAAAACAAGTCATAGATCCAATAAAAAAATCTACATAAAACAATGTTAAATAATAGGCAGATTTTTTAAATATGCAAATGCAGTTCATTACACTCTTTAAGAATAAAAGATACATATGTACATGAGAAAAGTGAAGTAGATAATGAAAAGTAATCTTTGAAAGACATAGAAGTAATAAAGACATTATTTGAACACAAGTAGAAGCAGTATAGAGCGAGAAACTGATGTATACAGAATACTTGATTTTCTGAAGCACAACCTTATTGCCCTCCTTTGTGTTGCTCTTTGAAAATGTTTCTATCATGAGAGCTAACGATAAAAGCATCCAAGAGCCATGTCACAGGATGCTGAGAAATTAAAATTTATTCTAGGGTTTAAACATCTATTTCAATTCTGAGCTGCTAAGTTCCTGTACAATGAGAAAATTGCAAGAATAT
>PPHD01029406.1:0-10611 GCA_002909625.1 Bambusicola thoracicus
AAGAGGAGCAGGAAGATGAGGAAGAAACAGAGAAAAAAGCGACTCACTCCAAATCTAAGGGGAAAACTCCTCTGAAAGGACCGACCAGAAGAAAACGCCCTTACATTGAAATAGAGTATGAGGAAGAAACGGAGCCAGCCACCAAAACTAAAGTGTCCTGACTCCCTCCTGAACTTGCATTTTGTGCTGAATGACAACACCACGTGTCCACAAGAACTCCTGCAGCTTTCACCGCTTCAAGCAGGATTATCCAAAATTGCTTTTTCAATATTGTACCTTAATTTCTTTTAAAGGAGATAAGGATTTGTCCTGAGCCCAGGCAATTGCAACACGTCTGTACAACTGTTGTACAGAGCGTAGTTTTAAGAAGCTTCCCAGCTTCTCTACAGCCACGTGAGGCTCAGCAAGGACTGCTCCACAAATGAACCTGGACTGGGGACAATGCTGCTTTGTTCTGAAGCTGGAGAAGCCTGCATGGAGCTGGGAGAGCACTCAAGCAAACCTTGTTTGAGGGAGGTATGAGGCAAAGGAGGAGAAGGAGAAAGGAACTTAAATAAAAAAAAATACTTTACTGTACAAAAAGCAGAATGAACGTTCAGTCGTGCCTCATGTGTTCTCTTGCACTCTCCTGATGCATTCCCGTACACGGTTCTCCTCACAACAGCTGTACACGCCTTCCAGCAGAATCTGAAACAGGAAGAGCATCAGTTTCCAGTGCCTTGGCACACTGAGATGTGTGGTGCAATCAACTGTGCCCAGATACCCTTGGGATCAATACAAAAGTGTATTATCCGTTGCTATTTATCAGGTCCTCTATCAATTAAGCCGAGTACTAACAGGGTGGGTGGAAATACTGTTGGGTTTAAGAAATGAGCGGGCTCTTAAATACACCATGCTTTTTTAAGGGGGAAGAGCAGAGATAAATTCTTACTGGGTCCCCAGCTCACCTTCACTTGTCCTTCAGAGCACCGATCCAGCAGGATGAGGCACTCGGTGGCTCTCTGGAGCAAGGCAGCTCTCACTGGCTCTGGTGTTGAGCCCTGGTCAGTGTGGACATCCCAGATCATCTTCAGCAGGGCTTTGAGCAGCACAGGGATCCTGCATGGCATTCTGAAAAGGGAAAGAGCATGCATGCCTTAATATAAAACCTCTTTGTAAGTCAGGCGAAGGCACAGCCTTGCCTTGCAATTCCAGGCAGAAGCTGCTAGTGGCTATTTACACATGAAGCTAGATTACAGGAAACAAGTGCTTCAGTGATGAGGCTGAAGGAAGTTGCCTCTTAATGCCCACCAGAGGATACAGGTCCTGAAGACAGAGGTAACTTTAACAGCACAGGACTTGCTCCACAACTCTGCCACACAGAGTGCATAGATTTACTTTTGAGGCAAGGTTATGCTTGTAGAGCAGGAAAAAGATAAAAACAAAGACTTAGCTTTTGGGCAAGGTTTTTCGGGAATGCAGTCATGCTAGTGATTGCTCCCTGTGAGGTTTCCCTCCAGGTTTCAAGGCCTTTGCCTCAGATAACACTAAATGCAGCTTTGAAAGGGCCAATATCCATTCAGGATATGCTTTCTGCAGCATCCTTCACCCCCGACCAGTACCTGGGCCAAGCATGCTCTATGGTGCACTGCAGTGTCTCCAGTATTCCCAGTCTGGCTTCTTCCTCAGGGCCATCAGAGAGTTCCAGGTAACCCAGGATAACCCTCTCTAGCCTCTTCAGGTGCCGTGCTATCAGGATGCCAAGTCTGTCGACACAGAGCACACACTGAGGAGGGAGATGTATACCAGGGCCAAAACAAGGCCCTGCAGGGTTGTGATTGCTGCTCTCACCTCTGCACAAAGGCAGGCAGGGTTTTGGCATACACCCGCCGCAGCGCGAGCCGATGCTCCGGCTCCATGTGGGTCAGAACCAGCTGCAACACCTCATCACAGGGTGAGGTTGGCCTGGGCTGCTGCCGCTGTGCTCTCTCCAGGACTGGCAGCAAGTCCAGCAGGCACAGCAGTACTGCCTGGTGCAGGACAGGAAATCTGGGCAGTACCTCTGACATAAATACAGTTTCCAGCCCCTACAGCTGCAGCCCCCATAGACTTCTACTGCCTACTTCCCCTCTGGCTGGTCCTCTTCAGCAAGGCTGCCACCTCCTTTGACACTGTTCCTGAAATTTGCTGAGTAACTGTGTCCCCTGGACACAAATATCTGCTGTTAACAGCCTGAACTGTGAGCAAACAGGTTCTGCCTCCTCATACCTTTAGCTGCCTATCCCACATAGGGCTGATATGCAATACCATAAGGCAGATTAAAATTAAGTTCTGCTATCCTACCTGGATGAGAGGAGCCTCTCGTGAGTAGAGGTGATTGTAAAGGGCATGGTACACAACCTGAGCCCTGTTGAACTGGCACAGATCAGCACCTGGCTGAAAGAGAGCACACATCATTCCCAAGCACCACCTTTAGTGCTCACTTAACCTAATCACAAGGGAAAGCCTTCACAAACCTTGGCTTTGTGAAAACAGCACTCAAACATTAGGAACATTGCTTACAAGAAAGTGGGACCAGGTGCCATAGCAAATGAAGCTTGAACCCTGCCATGCTCAGGTGCAACCACTTTCCCTTCCCCCCCCAGCTGCTGTTTTGCAGTTCCACTGGCATTAATTTAATACACTGTCCTATAAATCACTGTTAGGTTGATACGTGCTGCAACAGATAGGAGAAATACAAACTTAAAAACAGAGACAGCATGGAGCAAAGGGGAAAATTACAAAGGCTAACAGAAGAACCAGGAACAGAAGTCTGGAAGCTTGACGGGCATCCAACCCACCCTTCCTTCAAACAACAGCCAGAAGGAGATCGAACTTCCCCTTACCACATTGAGAACGATGTGATGCAGGCAATGCACACCCAGGACTTTATTCTCCTCCCGGTAGTCATCTGAGATGAGCAGTGATGCAGGGAGGACGCGCTCCAGGTGCTGGCTGAGCCATGGCCGGGTGATGTGCAGCAGTGTCCACGAGAAGACGTGCTTGGTGGCTGGGTTGCGCTTCCAGGTGTCTCTAGGAATACAAACAGGAGCCCAGAGAATCGCTGAATAGTTTGAGTTGGAAGTTGCAATAAACCTTTTCCTTATATCGAGCCCAACTCTCCCCTCTTTTAGTATGGAACCACTTCCCCTTATTCTACTGCAACAGACCCTACTAACGAATCTGTTCCTTTAGATAGCGAAAGGCTGCTTTGAGCTCTCCCCAGAGCCTCCTCTTCCCCAGGCCGCACACCCCCAGCCCTCAGCCTGTCCCCCCAGGGGAGGCGTTCCATCCCTCGGATCATTTCAGCGGCCCTCCTTGTAAAGTGAGCTCACCCTGCACGAAATCACACCAAATCTCCCCACGTTTCCCACCCAGGACCCGCTCTTCCCACTCACTTGCCCAGCTGCGGCCTCAGCAGCGCCATTACCGCCGCGAATCCTCCTTCCTCCTCTTCCTTCCTCCCCCGAAGGAGCTCCGCCACCGTCCCGCAGCCCGCGGCCCGCACCAGCGCCGCCAACAGCTCCGCGGCCACCGCGCGGGACCCGGCGCTGCTCCAGGCGCCCTCCGCGAGGTGTGTCACCGCCAGCACGTAGATGTGCCCCATCACTCGCCGCAGGACCGACTCCACCGCGGGCCCCAGCGACTCCTCGGCCTTGGCAGCCTCCAGCTTAGCGAGGAGCCGCAGGAACACCCGGCCAACATCGGCCGCTCTCTCAGCAGCGGCGGCGTAGGCGCCGTCCCCGTCGCGGAGCTCAGCCGCGTCCTGCTCGCGCTCCGGGAGTGCCGCGAAGGCGCTCAGCGCGGCCGCCAACTCGCCCAGCGCGGCGGGGCTCCCGGCCCCGAGCAGCCACCGCGGCTCCGCGGCCTCCAGCAGCGCTCCCAGCTCTGTGACCACACCGGGCCGCTGGGAGAGGAGCCGTCCGAGCTGCCGGAGCACCTGCTCGGCCGGCGGCTGCGGCTCCATGGTACCCTGCGGCCTACGCTGCTCCGAAGGCCCCTCAGCACCTCACAGCGAACGGCCGCTGCCGTAAACCGCACCACGGCCACAAAGCGCGCCGCTGTCGTAAAACAAGATCCCTGCTGTAAATGGGGAAAGTGGGCGTGGCGTTGCGCGAATAAATTAGCATAGATGATGAGGAGCCGGCACGGGGAATCCCGCGGCTCCGAAGAGGCGTAGAAAGAGGCAATGAAAGCAGAACTGAGCTGTAACCGTAGGCGAAGATCAAAGGGTACACAATAAAACGGGAACAACAGAGGGAAGCCGCCTCGCCGTGAGCTACGGGTGAGGGGCGCGGCAGTACGGGCGGGCGCGGAGCGACGTTCTCCTGATCCTTCCGGTTCATAGCGAATGATGAATGGGAGTTGCACGCGGCTGCGTGACGTGTGCGCCCTCTGTTACGACGTGCACAGCTCATTCTGAGCGCCGGGGGGTCCCATTGCACCGAAAAACAGCTTTGTGTCATTACAACTTTTAATTACGGCCGTGTAACCGAGAATTCAGCGTGGGGTTTTACTCACGAGTGGAGGTGTCCCGTTTTCAGGGCGTTTTGAGGGTGTTCAAGCCCCGCTGTTGCATAGCCCTGCTGTTCCCTGCCCTGCCCCACGCACTCACAGTTCAGCCCGACTGACAAACATCCGTTTAATTTGTTTTACCCAAACCTGTACACTTCTCCCCCAAAATGGGGGAGGCTGAGAGTCCGGAGCGATGGGCACAGAGCACTGCGTGCCCTGAGGGGGGAGCAGCGCCCACCGCTGTGCCCCACACTCCCCCCAGGCGGTCCCTGCAGAGCACATCGGGGCTGTGTACAAACAAACACCCCCCGAAGAAACAAAGCAACGCCCCCGCGAGCCAAATCCCAGCTCGCAAACCCCAAATCCTTCAGAATTGAAGCTTCCATTTTCCCCATGAAAACCATCGGGGCCGCTCACACCATCTCATCCAGCAGAGTGCCGATGCCGGCGTGGGGCTGGGCCGGACCTGCCATGGGTTTGTTGCACATGGGGCAGACGCAGCGCACCTCCAACCACTTCACCAAGCACCTGCGGAGCAGAGAGATGGGAGGAGGATGCAAATCCCCAGCAGGGAACCCCCCGCTGTCTGTGCCCCTACTCACTTTCGGTGGAAGGCGTGCTGGCACGGCAGCACCCCCAGCTCCTCCTTCACCTTGAAGTCCTCCAGACAGACGGCACAGGTCTGCTGCAGGGGGGTGAGAAAGGGGTGAGGGTGAGCAAGAATACATGGAACCCAAAGCGATGCCCACACGCAGCCCCGCTCCTGCTGGAAATGCTGTGGTTGGGGAAGCCCCGCTGCTGGAGTGCCTCTCCCCGGGTATTCCCAGCCCCATGCTTCCCCAGGAAGGGTTTTCCTTCCTGATTTCCAACCCAGCACTGTTGATCCCAGCCTGGTGCTGGCACATCCCTGTCCAACTCCGTCACCGTACAACCCCAGTGCCATACGAGCCCAAAGGATGGAGCTGGGATGAATGCGCCATACTCACCCCGTGCACATTCAGCCTCCGGGCATCGCCTTTCAAAACCACCTGGGGAAAGAGACAGCAGACGAGTATCAGCAGCAGCTGGGATTGACCCAGTGGTAGGTTTCTATGAAGCAAGCGTGAAGCTGGGAAAAGTCCAAGCTGGACAAACAGTGTCCGTGTGTCCTGCTCAACAACCACCCCAAATGGGGCTCCTGTGAGACAGCCCCAGCCCTTAAGCCTCACTGAAATGAGCCAGGCAGGGACAGGTTGAGCTGGGGCACCGCAGCTGTGCGCTCAATATGTTGGTGGGTAAGCTGGAGATAAGAAGCATCACACCCTGCTGCATCCTCACCAGCTGCTCCCAACTCCTCCATCGACCCCACATCTCTATGGGAGTGTGTAGAAAACAGCCATCGGCCTTACCTCCTTGTAACCAAATCTCTCACTCTGTGCCTGGTGCCGCAGTTTGCTAGAGATGGGGAGAAAAAGGCACTGTGAGCTTTACAGCATCCCTAAGAGGAGCATCCGAATGGCACGGATACAGTTCCAGGATGATCCCCTTCCCGAAGCCCCTCTCCTGCAGAGCCGGGGGCTCCGCTCCACCTGCAGGAATCAGCAGCAGGCAGCAATAAGGGCCGACGGCCCCAATTGTTTGCCTTCGGAAGTCATTCGCGGCACAGGAAGCGCCCTATTTCCAGCACTCACCCACTGGCAGCTCCCAGCCCTGCCACGACCTTGGCCGAGGCAGACAGAGGGGAGAGCTGCTTGCAAAGCAGCCCAGCAAAGCACAGGGGGAATGAGAGCGCTCTCAGCCTTCACTTCTCCCCCAAGCCAGGCACCGAGGTGTGCTCCCACAGCCCCCAAATGCCTGAGGCTTGCAGTGGGGCTGAGGCATCCTGCAGTGAAGGACGGAGCAACTCGAGCCCACAGAAACGCCAGCTGCTCCGAGTTTAAAAATAGCCCTCCATGAGCTGGGAGGGGAGTGAAAAGACATCCTTCTCCTGTGCAGCACTGCTCCTTCCCCTGCCCAACACAATGCATCGCTCCGCGTGGTCCCCTGAAAAACAAGAGCCCCTTCCTGCGTTTCCTGCCCTGCTCTGCCACAGGGGACCAGGGGACTGCGCCTGGCCCCGATCCTTGGGGCAGAGCCTTGTGGTGAGCAGCTCTTGTGCAACGGGACAAAGAGATGGGCACAGGGGATGCAGCGGTCCAGGCGCTGCGGATGCTCCTGGATGATAAGGCCCCATCAGAACAGCAATCGGTGCTGCAGGGTTCCGGCTCACCTGATGAAGTAGCAGCAGAAGATGAGGCTGAGCACGAAGACAAAGATGCCGGTGCCGAAAATGACCATGTAGATGTTGAGTGGAAGGTCCTGGAATGTGATGGGGGGCATCGTGCAGGGTTTACTGGTGTAAATCAGCCCCAGACTGCAGGAGCACCCTTTGGGGGAGGAGAAAACTCAGTATTTAGAATAGAAAAACAGAGGAAGAAGAGGTGAAGAACAGAAGAAGATGAAACTTGCCTTCTGCCATGCCATACAGCATATGCCAGACAGGGTAGGAGGGCACCCCGCAGCCCAGGGCAGGAGATGTGTGCAGCTCCTCCTCGCTCCCATCTCTGTTCTCCCAACGCAGCCCCCAGAGCCTCCCATCCCCTAATGAAAGCCCTGACACTGTTTTTCTGGGCTGGAAATCGGAGAGCTCTGCAGGGGCAGCACCACCCCTTGTGCCAGCACTGCCTGCTGCATCTCAGCAGGCACTGAGCTGCTCTCCAGCAGCACAACGTGCCCAAGGCAGATCTGTGCACTGGGAAGGATGGGAGGCAGCCAGCTCAGGGATGTGCATCAGGTGAGCACCTGGGCTGCAAGAAACGAGCTTTTCCTGCCTACAGAAGGCAGAGCCATTGCTGGCCTTTGCCTCCTGTAATTGCTTCACACAGCCCATGTGCCCCTCATCTATGGAGTGAGAAAGGGAGAATTTGTTTGTTGGCTGCTGCACTCCCAGCATTCTGCTCTCCACACCACCAGGTGCATGAAAAGACAATAGGAAAGGGTTTTTTTTTGTTGGGGATTTTTTTTCTTTCCCTGCTGGAAATGATTGCAGGGGGGAAAGAGGAAAAACAAAAACAAAAACCCAGAACTATCTCAGCTCTTAACAAAACACCACGGAATGAGTAAATGAGGTAATGCTGTGCGCAGGGCTGCTCAGCAGTGCTGAGGGATGGAGGAAGGCTCGTTTGGAGGTGACCAAAAGGAGAACAGTTGTGGCAACCATCACGGGTCATGAGCATGTAGGAGCCCAGGTAAAGCAATGCTGCTTCCACGTGTGCTTCAAACCAAGAGCTGCTCCCAGGATATGTGAAAAGCTCCATCACTACAGGAGCTGTGGAACCAGAAGCAGCCCCAGAGCAAGAGAAGGGCTGGGAAGCTGAGTCCCATTTGGCCCTTCTTTTGATGGGAATGCAGGCAGAACGGCCCTGCTGGACCCACACCTCAACAAGGGGCTGCCCTACAGTCCCCACTCTTTGCCACTCACACAGGGATTGGCAGAGCAGTAACACTCAGCGGGGGCACAGATGAGGTAGGAGAGGAGAAGCTGTAACTTCCAGCCCCGTACCGAAGGAAGCAGAGAGGAGCAGCCCTGACACGTCCCTGCCAGCCGCAACACAGCTGGCACGGCTAATTTTAGACCCAGCAGCTTAGCAAGGCTCATTCCTGCTAAAAAGGAATTCCCGAGGGCCAGAAGGGAGCGCAGCTCCGGGCAGTGCCTGACCCAGCTGGGGAGCAGGATAGGCTCTAAAGCGGCAGTCCCAGCCAGACCCCCCCCCGGCTCCTCCACCTCCTCCCCAGTGGAACTGATCAGCAGGGTGGGCGCTGACTTGGTGCTGGGATTAATTAGCACGGCCCTTTGCCTGACAAAGGCTTTCATATTTTTAGCTCGAGAGGAACGGAGCAAATCTGGTTTTAATACAGCAAAGGCCTGATGGGCACCAAACCCAAAGCAACCCACTCCAGCAATGTGAGCCTCCCCAGGGCCAGTTCTGCACCTGAAGGCAGAGGCCTGGAAAGCAGCGGGCAGGGATGGTGACTCAGACCATGCAGTGCTTTGTAAGCCGGGCGCAGGCACGGGGTTTGTGCTGAGCACAGCTTCTCCCTCACCCCCAATTCTCGTTCAATCAAACAAATGGAAAACTCAGCAGGTCACGAAATAAACCCATTCTTTCCACTCCCACACAAAAAGCTGTGGGTTTTGCATCACCAGAATTGAATGCAGCTTCCATATAGTTTTTGCTGTGATGCTGGAATGGGCTTCCTGCAAAAGCTTGCCCTGTGCCAACAGCTCACAGCGGGGACAGCACCCACCAAAGCTCAGGGCTGGGGGCCACCAAATCTCCCCCAGAGAACAGCTGAGCAATGGGAGGAAAAGCTGCGATGCCAAAGAGGAGCTGCAATTCCAGGCCAGTGCAGCACATACCTCCTGCTATGAAATGTGGAGCACAACTATTCGTGTTGAAAACTCAATTTCTTCGCTGGGTACCACGTTTATTGGCAACCAATGGCCCCAATTCTGCGACGCACCTCGACTGCATGCGGCAAAGCAATTTTGCTGGACTCCAATTGACTTAAGTATTTGTGAGGTCAGGGCTGAAGGCCAAAATGCACACATCAGATGCTTAGGGCCAGTCCTAAACCCACGTCCTGGCCTTTGCACAAGGGCGGGCTCTGTTCTCAGCGCTGCCCAAAGCCCAAACCGGGGGAAGCTGGGAGAGCTGCGGCCGCTCAGAGCCTCCCAAAGCAAACTCTGTGCCTGGAGCTGCTGCGTTTGCTGCTGAGGAGCACTCATGCAGCCCACGGGGACAACCCAGGGCTGGCACACGGGCAGCCCGCCTGCCTGCAGGAGCGCTGCTTGCCCCAGCTGCACAGCACACGCATGGCATTGCGTTACAGCAGAGGAAGCCACTGGTTGCATTATATTTAGCTTCAAAGGCTGCAACCCCTCCATAAATTAAAAGAACCCGGCCTTTGTTGCTGAGGCAGAGCTTTGATGGTGGAATTCCCAGCGCAGCTTCTCAGCTATTAGTCATAAAAATAAACCACTTCTCATTTAAACAGAACTCCCTCACATGTGCAAACAGTTCCATGTTTCTGGGAGTTTCTTTCAGGCAGGAGCAGAGCGCCCGGGCTCCGCTAACACACGTTTATTCCACAGACACGTGGGAGAAGGGTTTTCTTTTCGAGCAGCACGAGCAAAAGCGCTGCAACTTCCAGCAGCAGCGGGCTGGGAGCTCTAAAAGCAGACCAGAAGCAAGACCGAGGTGATCCTAACCCTGACCCTGACCCGAGTCCACGGAGCCCCGGGAGGAGCCAAAAGGCACCGCCCGGAACGCGAAGCAGCCCGGAGCCGCCCCAACCCCTCAGCCCCATCCCGGTTAGGGCTGCAGCCCCAAACCCCGGCCCCGCTCTCACCGTGGCACCACTGGAACGGGGGCATCCGGGAGCGGCTCCGCGGGGCCGGAGCGGCTCCGCCGTGCGCAGCGCCGGGCCATGGCCGGGAGCGGGGCCGGGCCGGGCGGCGGGGAGCGGCCCCGGCCCCTCAAACCCCGCCCCGACCCACGGAGCCGCCCCCGGAGCCGCCCCCGGTCTCGGAGCTGCGGGTTCTGCTCGCCCCGGGCCCTTCGCTGCCCCGGGGAGGAGAGCCCCGTGCATCCCTGCGGGACGTCCCGCACGTTGGATGGGGCTTCGGGCAACGCGGGCTGCTGGGGGATGTCCCAACCCGTGTCAGGAATGGAAACGGGAAGGATTTTTAGGTGCCTTCCAACACAAACCCTCCTGCTGCACGCGCTGAGCTCCCAGTGGCTCTCAGCCTTGTGCAGGGGATGCAGAGGAGATTTGGGCATGATCAGACTCTTCCAAAATGTAGGAGCATCCCTCGCTGCTCATCCTAGCAGAGATGCCCGGGCACTGCCAGCACCCAGCAATGCACAGCACATAGAGCAGGGCACAGCACACGTAGGAGTGCACAGCACACAGCAGTGCGCAGCACACACAGTCTGACAGTGATTTCACTCTCTGATTCACCTCCTTCTGCCCCGGACTGAGGATCAGGGAGGACTT
>PPHD01029407.1:0-10611 GCA_002909625.1 Bambusicola thoracicus
TGGCAGGTTATGACACTGCAAAATTAAATTACTGAAAGCTGACTTTTATAAATCACCAGCTTTCTACAAAGTCCCACAACAGGACTTTAAATTCACCCTGAGCTGAAGTGCTTTCTTTTTTGCCTTTGCGACTTGTTCTCCTTGCTTATGACAAGGCTCAGCATTTTTAAGTACAGTGATTTGGAACTGTTTGATGTTCCAAAGCTATTGCCTTGTTCCAATGTGTTAATCAGGACCTTGTAATTAAAAGTAACCTCTCAACAATGAACCAAGGGATCCATGGCTCCTTGGTATGCTGGGTGGTTAGTTGCTGTGTAAGAACATTTTTGTGTTTCTGATGGAACAGCTTAGCTATCCAGGAAGAAAGCAGACCTGGTGGACAAATACTTTGCTGCTACATGCTTGTGTAACACGCTAGAGAAATGACTGATGTGGAACATGGTATTCTTGGTGCCCTGACTGCCAAGAGAGGAATGAGGGACTTGGGGGAACTGATGGCATTCATCAGCAGAGCTCTGACTGTGTGGCTTGCAAAAACGTGGAGTGAATTAAATACATTTGTTAAAAGATGGATGACAGTGTAAAATATTAACATTATGTAGAGAACATAGGGAAAAAATATATCAAGAACAGCATGCATTTAAGGAATGAATTATTTGTTTATGATTTATAAATCATTAAGGGGGATTCCTGTAGTCATTGAGATCAGGAATCCCCCTTAATGTTAGAAGAAGCAAGAGTAACCACTGTTTAAATGTTTGGGCAGTAGTCCACAAACCTAACTAGCATATCTGCCCACACGTTCTCTGGCCAAAATCCCTCCCCTTTCTCAACCCCCCTGGAAAGCCTTCCTTCCTGTTTCTTGCATCACCTCCCTTCCAACATGTCTGTCTGTAGGGCTGGAGGCACCCAGCGCTCCGCTCCCTCAGGCAGGATGAGGCTTTTAAACAGACACAGCATCGCCCAGGCAGGAGATTAAAATCAAACTAAAGGGAATGCATTTCACCCACTGTACAAGTTAATTATGGGAAGTCAGTGAATGTGTGGATGTGGAAGCCAAGGAATTAGTGAAAACAGAAAGGAAGCAAGAAAATTCATGAAAGATTGTCAGAATAGAACTGAAAAACAGTGCTTTCTGGATGCAGCTGGTGATTTAGGAGGATCCCAACTTTTAGATTGCCACAAGAAAGTAAAATAGAAGACAAACATTTCTGTGTTTGTCTTGTTTTGTGTTCTTCCTTAAGCCTCTTGGAGACAGGATGGTTGGTGAGATGGAATTTTGGAATTTAGTCCAGTTCTAACAATGTTCTCTTGAGAAGGAGATTCAGAAATCTGGCCACAAGTGTTGTGCTGGATCTTTCACTATTTGTTTCCAGTGTATCTGTTTCTTATTTTAAATATTGACATCCTTTTGGTATCTTTTCAAACTCACTGTATTTTATTAGCTGCACTCTAACTTCAGACTTGCACACCACTGGCAGTACTGAAAAGATAATGCCCTTGATGAAGATTTTACATCATCTTTCTTACAAAATGAGCTTTTATTATTGAAGAATATAAACAACTTCTGCAATTCTGGATATAATCTTTTGAAGAACAGCGTGACAAAGAAAAAGAGGGAGAGAGAAGATGTCCGGAATATTTCCATCTGGCTTTCTGGACTTTCAGGGCAAAGGACACCAGTGCCTTTTTTGTACTGATGCTGGCAATAACAAAGCGCTGTCCCTTCAGAATCCTACAAAGAATATTCCGGTGTTGAAGATTCAATTAATTCATCAGTTTACCTCAGCAGCAGCAAGGTGCTCAGCTCTTTGGCCGAGGAATTAATCTTCTCAAAGGCTTTAAAATGTTTTTAAAAATAGAGCCAGATCACTCAGAACACCTTTTCAGGTGATAGTTGTTAATCAGATCTCCTTTGCATCCAGTGTCCAGGCCTAATTGTCTTATATGACCCTGTGATAAATTGATCTTATGAATGAGGCTATGCCTGGATTGTTTGCAATTGCTAACTTAAATATTCTTATAAGGCCTACTTTGTTTTGCATGGAGCTGTTAAGATTGAGATGTCTTAATTAGCTGATACAACAACAAGCAGCCTTGCCTCTTTTTATCTTCTTTTTCAATTTAGTGGATGAAAAAACGTGAGCCAAAAATATACGCTTGCAGTCTGGAAGCCCTACAGTATGCTGGGCTGCAGCAGAGCGAGAGAGGGGATGGTCCCTCTGAGTTCTTGTGAGGCCCCACCTGGAGTACTGAGTCCAGGTCTGGGGCCCCCAGCACACAAAAGACATGGAGCTGTTGGTGCAGGACCAGAAGGGGCTACAGGGATATTCGGAGGGCTGGAGCTCCTCTCCTGTGAAGAAAGGTTGGGGGATCTGGCCTTGTTCAGCCTGCAGAAGATAAGGCTCTTGGGGGGCCTCACTGTGGCCTTCCAGTACCTAAAGGGAGAACACAGGAATAGCGGAGAGAAACTCCCAGCAGTACCAGTTCTAGTGACAGGAAAAGAGGTAATGGTGCTAAACTAAAATGGGAGATTTAGACTAGATATTTGAATGAAATTCTTCACTATGAGGCACTGGCACAGCTGCCCAGAGAAGCTGTGGATACCCCATCCCTGGCGATGTTCAAGGTCAGGTTGGATGAGGAGCTAGGCAGCTTGATTTGGTGGGAGGTGTACCTGTCCATGGCAGGGAGTCGGAACTGAATGGCCTCTTCCAACACCAACCATTCTGTGCTTCTATAATTTTATGAATTTCTTTTTGTTGTTTCTCTGTGTTCTGATTTATCATGAACAGATAGTAAGTGAACCCTGGCTCTCATGGGGAACTTCAGCTGTTCCTGTATCTGCCAGAGGGATGAAACAGCAGGGCACA
Organism: Bambusicola thoracicus; assembly: GCA_002909625.1. NCBI lineage: Eukaryota > Metazoa > Chordata > Aves > Galliformes > Phasianidae > Bambusicola > Bambusicola thoracicus. Next base: position 2,874 of record PPHD01029407.1, read on the forward strand.
AGCAGTTCAGAAGTTTTATGTAATGCACTGAGGCTAGCTTCCAGTCCTGATGACTGAGACGCCAATGAGGAGAAGCACTCTGCTAAACCTTATGTTGATAAAGAAGAATCTGACTGAGTCCAGAAGGTTGGGACCAGTTTTTACTGCAGTGACCAATAGTTATGCGGTATGGGATCCTGGGATGAGGGCACAGGATATATAGCAATATCAGAACATTGGACTTTGTTAGAACAGACATTGGTCTCTTCATTAAAAAAAAAAAAAAAAAAAAAAAGCAAATGTTAGAACAAGTATAACAGGCTTCACGTGCTCTGAAGGTCTGACTAAGTCAAGTTTGTTAACTACTTCAAGATTCTGAGATTAGAGGTACAATTCAGGTACAAAATGATCTATTGTTCTAAACAGGAACTTCATGAAAATACTTCAGTTACTGAGTTGCCAAGGTTGGACCAGACTTTTCTGCCAATCTTGCCCGAAACTGAAGCGTCATACAGCTCTCTAGACTTTGGTCTGTTTTCTATAACAGAATTCGATGTGCCAAGCGTAAACAGTGTTTCCTGTGTGCGAATAACAAAACCTGTAAGAAAACCCATTTTCCACATTTGTTTCTCAGTTGTTTATTATTTTCTTTTTTCCTATTTATTCTGAATCCCAAGCCTTTTCTTCGTACTTGTGAGCTGCCCAGAGATGTGGTACTATCTTCATTTCAGTTTCTCTTAACATTTCAAACCTCAGAGTAATATGTGATATTTTCTTCACTTCCTCTCACTCAGAACCATAATCAACAGTCATATGGCAGCACCACAGATGAGAACCCTGGTGAGAGGCGTGAGACCATGAAAATTATTTAGACTTTGCCTTTATCAAAATCTGTACTTAAAGCTTGATAGAAGCAGAGGAAATTGACTCTTTAACTTCAGTGGACCTTGTATCTGGTTCAGAAGGCTTAAAATGGTAAAAGACCAACGCTGAATGGGAAGAGTATCACAGTGACGAGCTTGCTTTCCTCTTTCCACTGAAAGCTTTGAGCATAAGTCAAACATGGAGTTACAGTTCTGCTGTTAGACTCTTGTGGTTAATTTTCTTGGTACTTAGATTCCAGTAGAGCTTTCAGCTAAAATGAATGTTACTAATAATTAGAGATTCAAAAATATCTGAATTTCAAATTGTTGCGTGAGATATATATGAAATCTCACACTTCATTCTAAATTATTTTTAATGTTTTGAAATGCTCTTGGGATATGTAAATATGTCACTGAGTAAATCTGTTGGCATTTCTACTTTTAAGAAGTAAATGTAATGTTGCTATTAAACATTCCCTTTGTGATCATTCACAGAATAACTCCAAGAAATGTAACACAGAAATCCATTTCTCTTTGAATCAGTGTTCTCTTGCATTCAGGATTACAGCTGTTCTCCACGTTATCCTATTCAGAAAAAAAGCATGCAGTGAAGTTGGAAGTTGCAGAATCACATATTAGATCTTCTGTTATATATTACTTTGTGTGGGTAGGAAGGGATGTATAGGAGGGAGCTGTACGTTTCCTGCTGACTGGAAAGAACAAAGCCAGGGGCATTCTGCATTTGTTAATGGGATGCCAGGCAGAGATCCTGGCATCAATTTTGGTGGCTGAGTAAAGCAGTTGCTCCCTCTGGACACCAGGAAGCAAAAGCAGGGAACCACATCCTATCTTTCTGGCAGGTTTTCCACCCTGTATTGTTCTGCCGTAATAATAACTGAACAGTAACTCAGCTCTGCACCTGCAGTGGATTCTACACAGAGAGTTACTTTCGTGTTGCGCTTTGCAGCTCTCAAGACATCATTTAACCTTTGATTTCTACCTCTTTTATTTGTTCCGGTAAATGAACAGGTGTGATTTTGGTACTTTGTTCTGCTGCCAACACCTGTGAATACTGGAGCTAGGTAGTAACGTTTTGGGGTTTGCTCTTATTTTTGTGGAGAAGTATTTAGCATGTGCTGCTCTTGGTCTTCCACACTGGCCATGCTGCCAGATGCAACTTGCACCAGTAGGCTCCAGCTGATCATAACCAACCCTGTGCAACACTAAACTAGACGTTTCAGCTTTAGCTTAGTGCTTCCTGGGCTGCTTAACTTCACTTTCACCAGAACGCTTTCCCAAACTTTTTGCTTTCATATGGGAAATAAATAAATAGTGGGTATGAAACTATGCAGCAAACAGATTTTAATGAAATGTTCATGTGAATATTCTCGCTTCTCCCTCACTGCAGTTATTGTCAGTGTATGTTTAACTTGCTGATTTCACAAACGGCTGTGCAGCCCTTTCGTTACATATTAACTGGAGACTCAAGCCTGCAAGATGCAAAGAGCTGCTGGCCATGCCGAGCTTCTTGCAGGGCTGTGGGCACACAGGCATGCATCTTGCAGCTCCAGCCCTGAGCCCAGACAAGCTTTCTGGAACAAGATCCATGCTGTGCAACATTCTGTGCAGTGGGTTTTCAGATGTTTACATTCAATCATATCCAGAACAACAGGTCTCAAGGACAACATAAATATTTAGGTATGTATTGTGGTAGTTAATTACATTTACAGCTATGGTTTTATTAGTTATTATAGTTAAGTGCAAAACCACTAGAGTGAGACTGATATTTAATCTTTTGTGTGTTGGCTTCAGTGTCCGTTGCCCCTCTGTCAGAGTGTATGTGGTTTTTAGAATCTCAGGTGATCTGTGCGGCTCATCGCGCAGTGCTATGTGGGCATTGTGCTTTGCTGCACTTCCATAACCCACAGCAGAGCACTTCATGTGCCGCGAGCTCAAGCTGATTGTGCTGGCAGTGAGATGTGGGGGAAGCTTCCCTGGTATTAACTCTGCTTTCTGGAGCCCTTTCAGCAAATGCCCACCTGAATGTGGATCAAAGCCAATGACTACTCCCCATATCGGTGTCTTTTCACTGACTACAACTGTGCTGGGCTGCTGCGCTTTTACACACTGTTATGTCAGGTGTTTACCAAGAGGGTATGAAGCCAATCTGTTGCTTAGATTTTGGGAAAATCTATCTTCATGAGATCAAGATGTGGTGTAGTCTGAGCAAACAATGTTAACCACTGCTCTCTTCTGAAGCCTGCTTTGCGAGAAAAGTATGGTATTGGTCTGTGATATAAAATCTGAAGTATTTGGCACAGAAAATGTATCGTAATTACTGTTTCTATGAAGTTTTTATCACTGTTTTATATGTAGATGAAGACTGTAATTTTCCACTGTTAGCAAGGAAAAGCAAGGGATATCTGAGGTTTAATTCAGTCTAGAAGCAAGGAAACGGACTTCCAAAGCCACAGTCCCCACCGTCTCTGTGAAATCACCCAGCTATCATTAAGCAAGCTAGGAGCGAGGCCAGAGGAACAGTTCTGTTCTACTGACTGCTGGAGGAATCTTTAATGCAAATATCTCTCTGTTAAGAAACGGTATCTTTTCAAAATAAGCGATCACACTGTTGGCCTTTGAGCCCATTTGTACAAATCAAACACCAGTTGTGCACAAACTTACCTGTAGATTATCTGATGAGATAGGGGTGATTTTAAGCTTGCCACAGCATAGAGCGACGTGTGCAAAATGTTTGCAAGATCGTAGCTCCAGTTGTGTATATCAACTGAAGTCAGGGTAATGAATTGGATGGCAGAAGGAACAAGTTGCTGACTGCCAGTTTTCTTGGAGTAATGGCCAACAGGTCAGCTGCTGTGTGTTTCTGAGGAATAAGCAAAAAAAGGAGAAAGAGATGTTAGTTGTTAGTAAGTGAGAGAGGTTTCTATGTAACTTTATGCACAATTAGCCAAGCGAGCAATACTAAGAAGTTAGGAGTTGTTTACCCATTAAAAGAAGGTGCGGAAATAGTCAGAAGTTTATGTGACCAGGAGTGGACTGTTGATGACAATGAAGTATTTTCCAAAAGCTGAAGTGTAGGCTGAAGGCACCACGTGAGCTCCTACACGAAAACAGTCACAAGCGCTCCATATCCTTCCTGGGAAAACAGCTCCTGTTTTGGGGTAAATGAGGCTGGGGTTGATTGCATGCTAATTCTCCTTCATTAAGGCGTGTTAGCAAGTTTAATTCTTTCTATAAAGCCTGGATTTCACTCTTGTTTAATACTAGGCTAAATCTGGACTAATAAATTCTCAAAAGCTTAGAGGTTCCAGTAAAATGAGATTTGTCTATAAATTGCATGTTGGTTTCTACTGGTTATGTTGTAGCTTTGGTGCTCTAGGCAGTAGGAAAAGCAAGACTGGTGAGAAAAGAGTGTGTACTTTAGCAGCACAAGGGATGATTTAGTAGAAGCTGTGACCTCTTACTGCAAACATTAGGAAATAATTATTTCTCTGAAGAGCCTGAACTCCCCCTGTCCCCCTTTCCTTAGACTTCAGCACAATGAAAAACACAGCAGTCAATTTTGAATCATTTCCGCTTGATTTTAGTACTTCTTTTAAGGGTTGGGAGATGGAGATGTAGAATGTTGTACATGGCACCTGATGGTAGTTATCTGAGTGGTTCTCGGAGTATGACCTGAATACTGCATGAGAGCTGCTTATCAGCTGAAAAACAGCAGGACTTCTGATGAATGAAGTATCTTCTCTTGGCCTGGGAGGGTACTGTAGCATCGAACCTAGCTTGTTAAAACGGAGCATCTTGGACGCATTGGTTAAAAAAGTATTCTGGAATACATTTGTATGTGGATTTTCAGGACTTGTAGAGTTAAAGCTTTCATATAAATATTGTCTGTGCTAGGAAAATTCCCCAATGCTGACAGGGGGTGTCACCAGCAGCTCAGCTCAACATATGCTGTGTATGGCAAAGCAGGAAGACCCGCTGCTTCGCAGGCTGTGAGAGCAGGTTTTAAATCAGCAGATTTCAGCATTCTGCTAAAGGTTGGCCTCTACGCACTGTCCATCCAATTACTGGTAAGGCTGAATAGCTATTTGAGCACAGATTGGTTTATTACATTCTTTTCTGCATAAAGAAAATTGGATGGCATCTGTACTTGTGAGGTATACAGCACCCTCAGTATCTCTGCACTGAGACCTTATTTGTATTATATTTGTGGTGACGTGGAAATTGAATCAGAATCCGAATACAAAGCAGATTAAAATCTCTACTTACAGCAAAGACTGATTTTAATCTCTGAATATGACACAACACTTCATAAAAAAGCTCAATTTACTCATTTTCTGGAGAAAGTATTTTCCTACTTTTCAGAAAACGCACTTAAAAATATTTCCCATTTGAGATGTTGCCATAAGTTTTTGCATGTCTTTGTGTTTCTGTTGCCAACCTGCTCCCAGCACCCACTGCACCCCCATGTCACGCCCACACAACCCTCTCCCATGGCACATCTCTGTCCCCCCAGCCCTTTCCAGTTCACAGCACTCCTGGGCAGCTCCTGATGTGGAGTCTGTGGAGTCTGAACTCACTTCAGGAGTCCTCCTGCCTTGCATCAGCTTGGGGCAGCCCAGGTAGCTGGCTCATCACAGAAGCACAGGAGAAGTGAGGTGGGAAGGGTCGAGGTGGGAAGGGGCCTCTGGAGGTCACCTGCCAACCTCTCCTGTGGCACGGACACCCAGACTGGGGTGCCAAGTTCCACATTCATGCAGATTCTGGAGATGTCCAAGAATGGAGACTCCACAGCCTCTCTGCATCCTGTGCTAGTGCTTGATCACCCACACAGGGGAAAGATGTTTGCTGATGTTCAGTCAGAGCCTCCAGTGTTTCATTTTGTTCCCACTGCCTCTGCTCCTGGTGCTGGATGATGCTAGAAGAGCCTGGCTCCAGCCTCTTGGCACCCTCCCTTCAGGTATTTATGGATATTGAGGAGATCCCCCTCTTCTCTAGGCTGAGCAGTCCCAGCTGTCAGCCTCTCCTCACAGGAGAGGTGCTTCAGCGCCTTCAGCATCTTGCTGGCATTCTGTGGGCCCTCTCCAGCATGTGCAGGTCTCTTTTGTACTGGGGAGCCAGAACTGGACCCAGCACTCCAGCTGCAGCCTCACCAACACTGAGTACAAGGGAAGGATCACCTCCCTTGACTTGCTCGCCATACTTTCCCTAGTGCAGCCAAGAATTGCACACTGCTGACCCATGTTCAGCTCAGTATCCGCCATCTCATGTCACAGCCTATCAGGAAAAAGCAGCAGAGAAGCCATCACTTCTCCCACAGAAACTCTGATTGAAGGAGATGACCTGAACAGCAGCAGGTGGAGCAGCAGCATCTCTGGCTTGGTGTGGGAAAATGGGAGAGCAAAACAGCCTTTCCAGTCCCAGCTCAGAAACAGAGGGTTTGCTGAATTGTGCTGTAAAAATCAAGAGGTGGCGAGAGATCTGATTCAGGAAGCTGTTGTGTTCAGTATTTCCTAGACAAAAGATGTTCCCAGGATAGGATTGGTGCTCCCATGTCCAGCTTCATACTCTAATTATATGATCCAGGGTACTGAGGGAAAGGCTGCTAAGGTTTTTTGCATTAGAGCTTCATAGCCTGCACCTTATCAAGGCCTATTTAAAAGGGCCATAATGACTGACAGAACTTGAAGTGTCCATGTGTTCCAGTGTTTAGGCAAGGACAGCTTGCCAACGTAAATTAACTTCTGTAGTAAGAATGCATTCAATCTTTCAGTTCAGAGCTATCCTGTGCTGTTACAACACATAAATTGTCAGTCTGACCTGCAAGCTCCAGCTTAGAAGATTAATGGAATATCATGAAAACAGGCAACTGAGTCTTAAAACAAGCACTTTACTCTGAACTCCTTTAAAAAACTGGATGCTAGGGTTTGTCCTCTGCACTGCTAGATAATGGATTATTTTCTCTGTGGGTGCACTTTTTATAGCTCTCATCACCGTAAGCATCAAAGTGCCAGAGAAGTATTGATGGATTTGTCCTTGCAGGCCCATAGGTTATAAGGTACTGCTCCTATCATCACTTATTTTACACATATGGCACTTTAGCTGAGACAAGTATGCTGGACTGCCAAGGTCAGAGAGAAACAAAATCCAGAATCCCTCTTTCCCAGTCTGTCAGAAAGGTATCTGTCCAGCCAGAGATGTAGTGTTCATTTTTCCAGATAATGTAACATTACTTCCAGGACTGGTAAAAACACTGGTTTCTTAACCTCAACTCATGGGGAAAAAGGTGTAGGAGCCACCAGTCAGAAAAATTTCTTACGGCAGTAGTTCTTGTTGCCCCTAATTAGGGCAACTGCTCAATTTTGTACCTTAGATATACACAACAGACTCTATCTTAGGCTACTTGAGTTAGATTTTCTCCCTTATCATTATCAGAGGACAACTGCAATAGCTTACAGAGACAGGTAATATTCGTTACTTGTACTGCTGCCCAGAAATAGGCTATAATATTAGAAATGTTACCAGACTGCACAAGGAAATTTCCTTCACTGTCCTTCTGATAAAATATCTAATTGAGTATGTATGGCTGTGTTTCACAGGACCAAATACTAGCCCAAAAGTCGTAGGTTTTATGTATCTGATTCAGTATCTACACAAATAAGTTTTCAAGTGAGCATCATTGTGTGTTTTCTACATCTTTAAAATTAAGTAACTTCTTTTCCTGACAGAAAGAAGGAGCAGTTTGATTAAATTTGATCATCCGTGTTTTTAAAAAAATATTCCTGATTATAGTGTTACTGGTGAAGGAGATATGTTAACATAGCACCAAAGAAAAAGAGGATGATCATAGAATCATAGAATGGCCTGGGTTGAAAAGG
>PPHD01029408.1:0-10611 GCA_002909625.1 Bambusicola thoracicus
GATACATCTTATGGCTATGCTAGAACAGCAGACTATGAAGAGCAGTCATATTCAATTGCGTACAGTCTAATTTCACAGAAGAGATCAAAACTTCTTTGATATACGTTTAAAACCAACACAGAGAAATAGAAGCTATCCTGAGGAAACGTACTGACCCCATTGTGTCTCAAGAGAAAACGAAAGCTCATTTTTGGAAGGTAAACAAATATTTTTCTCGTGTTATTATTATTTTTTTTTCCGCAAATGAAATAATAATAAATAAAAAAAAAAAAAGATGAGAAAGCGAAAACAATTGACACCAACTTGATCAGTGAAGTTTGATTTGCTAGAAAGTAAACAATTGCCTTTCAGTAAATATGGTTTCATGTGATCTTTTTTAAGCCTTTTTTTCCCCTTGTTAAACTGCAGAAGCAATCCTGAGGAGTGCAGAGTATCTGCTGTTGTTACTGAAGTCTACAGGAGTTGTACTGCACCAAACAAGAGCAAGCCTCTTTTGTTAGTCTTCGGGTTTTCAATCACAGCAGCACCATGTATGATGTAACTGATAACATAAGGGGACTTTGACATTGGAACCGTGGCTCTAGGTAAGAATAACATATGCTGAAATACTGATTGAGCCCAATTCCTTCATGGGTTAACCAAGAAACAACTTTTCCCACTCCTATCTGAAAGAGCTTTCTTCCTCATGGAGAAAAGTCAGAAGAAATTGCTGCAGAAGAAATGACATGAAAAATATATATGACCAATTCAAACCTGACTATTTACTGGGGAGAGGCTGATACAGAATCATGGCCATGAGTTTTAAAATGTTTGTGTTTATGTGTTGGGTTTTTTAGAGTAGCATGGTTTTCTTGAAATATGGAATTAATGAAAGAGTCCAGTAAATAGTATGACTAGGAGGGCATTATTTATTTTATCTGCTGCTGTGCCATTAATTAACTGGCAAATCTCAGACCTTACGCTGCATTGCACTAGGAGTGTGAAACAGAGTTTGTTCAAAGTGGAAAATCGCAAGAACTGCCATTATGAAAGGGAGATCATACTGTATAATGCTGCGTGTTAAAGAAGAGAGACAAACCCTACAGATAAAGGTTGTATTCTTTGTTGATGGGGAAGGTGGTTTTATCTTGGATTTAAATCCAGGACTTTGGGAAAATATCTAAGAAAGAAAACCATTTCTATTGCATACTGTAGAAATTCTGTTAGATTAGTAGGTTTTCTTATTTAGTCCAAACTCAGTGATGGTAACCCACTGGAGATAAAACAACAGTTCAACAGCTATGTTTTGTACCTTGCTTGTGCCACACTGAAGGTAACCATAATCTTTTTTGGCACATTCCTGAGGTAGCAGCATTGTCTTTTATGATCAGTGCACCCTCTTTTCCCTTATTAAAGCAGACCATTCATTCCATACAAATCTTTGGAAACCCTTGGTCCCAAACCTTGTTTCAGTCCATTGATAGCTACTTACACTTTAAGTGATTGTGGATCATGCCTCAAATGATCAAGCTAATCTCAGCCTGGAACCCTCAATAAAGAAATGAAAACTTGCATGAAGTTGTAGTAATACATTTGAATGACAAGAGAGCATGCGTACCAATAAATGTTGGTTCTCCAACAGCAAATCAACCGTGACAGTAGTAAAATGCAGAAAGGAAGAATTTATTAGGAAAGCTGAATGCTCCAACTGTCTCTATAAGATAGGGCTTCATCCTACTGACACCGAAGTCAGTATCAAACTCTTAAGCCACAACAAAACAGTGCCTATTGACAACGAAACTAATTCCTCACACAATTACGTAACTGTTGCTGGAATTATTTAAAAAAAGTTACTAAAATCCTTCAACAGAATGTGAAAATAGTAGGTCATTCAGAGTAGAGCCTTCCCAAGGCAAAAAAAGTAATTGTGAAGTTGGCATTTAGTAACTAAAAGAATCCATAGATTTGAAACACTGGCTGCAATTTTTGTCTTTTTCATCTAATCTTATGTAGCGCTTAATGAGATGGTGATGTAAGTTGTATGAATCGAAACATTCAGCTTGATAAGAGATATTCTTGCTTTGCTTTTCCTTTTTTTTGCTTTTCATTGTCACGTGGAACTCAGTCTGGACGAAATTGATAATTTGGTGTGTAATCCACTTTTATCTACACAGCTCTCCTTTTTACTGTTTGCTTAGGTTCCTCTCAAAAAAGCCAATATAAATCAAGAAGAGAAATTAGTCCTTCAGTTATATGTTTAGAAAATAAAACTGTCTACTGGAACTTCTAATCTAAATTATGATAATTGTACCTTTTTTCTTTGTCATAGGCTGGACCCCGGAAAACCAGCAAATAGATTTTTTTTCTGCCACTGCTCCAGGGGACACTCAGAGCATTACACTGTGCTGATACTATGAAAATATTCCCCTTACTGATTCAATGGGCAATTTTTACTGATTCAATGGGCAATTTTTCACAATCAGAATTGGATTCTAATGCAGATGTTCCCCAAATTTGATTTTCCAGATCCTAGCAGTTACTCTCCAAAAAGGGCTTCAGCCATCACGGAGTTCACAATACAGACAGGTAGATTTCTTTGTGATTTTCAGTTATCATTCCCAGGGTTTTGCTTTACCTATGTGCTGCTTAGCGATTCTTCACTGTGTTGTCAATAATGAGAAGTATTAGTATTTATGAAGCTATAATCAGCTTGCATGTTAGAGAAGAATATTCCCCCAAACTTGTATGAAACAGGAGGTTTTCTCATAATAATTAATATGGTGGACTCTCAAGGGAACCATATGTAGAACTGAATTTAGAAAGGACAAAATTATGTCATCTCATTCTATCTTACAAACATACTGCAAGAGCTTGAATTTGCAAGCATTCTGTGCGTAACTCTATTCATGTAAATAGTTCAATTTCTAGTCAGCCTCTTTATCTGAACGAAGCCATACAAGCACCGAACTGTTTACATATTCAGGTGTTTCTGAACATGGTACAGTACATACGTTATTTCTGGGACACATGTATAGTTACCAACTAGTCAAGTACTCACATACTTAGACACAGTTGAAAATGTGGGACATAAACAAAGCAGAACAGGTGAAAACTTCTCTTGAGATTGATCTTATTAATATACTTTTCCACATCTTCAGTGCCATGACTTAGCCTTATTAATTTCAGTTTAATTAGGCAGGTATGAAAAACCAGATAATATGTTAACCCTTTGTGGAAGAGAGATGTATTTCTGAAATCTCCTGTGTGAAAGGAAAGTAAGAAATAGCGATGTAGAATATTCAAAGAAACATGCACATAAACAGATTTCACAGTGTGAACTGGTGTTATTTCACGTATAAAATATGGAAATTCATTTTAACCTACTCATTTTTTATCCTTCTGTTCTTACATTCATCTTTTTTTTGTTTTTCCTTTCTAAAATTCAACGTATCTTTTTATAGTACGCACTGGAAAATCATTACTCAGATTCCCTTGAATTTTTCCCCCATTTTAACCTCGAAAGTCTATAAATGACTATTTAAAAGAAATCATTTATACACTGATCATCTTTGGTGACTTGAGAAGAGGTACTCAAACTTTTTATAGCATGGATTATATCGAACTAAAATAGCTTTTTTTTTTCTTTTTCTTTTTTTTTCTGCCTGTGAAGGGAGGAAGAGAGAGAGGCTGTCATCCATTTCCAGACAACAAACCAAGGAAGCTTGGGAAGCTTAAAATTTTAAGTGCCAGTGGAGAAGATCAACCCTATTACCATTATTGAGAGCCAGGTAATTAACTTATGTACGCTTAAAAATCTCAGGCATTATGATATACATTATATTTACAATTCTTTATATACATCCACATATTTTTTATATCCATTATGTACTTAGTATCTCCTAGTCCATAATCTGAGGATCTATATACAACCATAGCATTCACAGATGAGCAGTGCACAGTATATGATGGTAGAAGACATTTATGGACTCTAAATACATGGAACTGTATTTGTGCCGTTTCTTTTGTTTTTGTTAGAACTCCTTGACACAATATGGACAATTTTCTTCTTTCACCTTATTCCAATCTTTTTAGATTTTTTTTCTCTTTTCAGTACTGATTAATTTGTCTCTCTGATTTCAAGATCACTGTAATACTTGATGTTAGCCCAACCTAACAGATCTGTCTCTCTTACTCTTTAAGAAAAAAAAAGATACTTAAAGAAAAAAAAAATGTTAATAAAGGAAAAAAATATTATCATTGCAATTTACTCAGGAAAGATCAATTACAGTTAGGGAGCAAGGGCATTCCAAAAGAAATCTGTTTAACAGAATACAGTACTCTTCAACTATGCACAAATGCCACGATAAATGAAGTATCTCAATTTTTAATACTTTTCCTAGAAGATGCAATAGACCAAAGCCTTTTTTATGAATACTCTTTTGTTACTATAAAAGATGTATTAGACTAGATTAGAAGTGAGCCCTCCTTCCCAATCTGTGCAGTACATATGCCAAGATAGAATGAGCCTGTGAAGGGGTAGTTACAGGTATTGTGTGTTCACAAGAGAAATTTTCAGCTGCCAGGATGAGTCTTGCAGAACCATTCAATCAGCTGAGTTACAATAACTGAAAACATGCTTCAGTTTCTAATGCCATTACCTGGAGTGCAGTAACTGGTCTTCACTGCATGTTAAACTACACTATATGCTGCCTTATTTTGGTGGCTGACATAGTCCCATAGGGTCATTCTAACATGGGAACTGCTGTGGTAAATACCCTCTTATAGGCGCCTCCACAGTCTCAGCTGTTCCACATAATCTCTACCACATCTGAACAAAGGGCATCTGCATGTTATTTATGACCCATGTTTGGATCCTCTATGAATCTGCACTGAAAAATAACTTAATGGAGCTCTGGATTAGGCTCAGCATATCTATAAAAATGGGAAATGGATAGCTAGTCTTAAATTTCAAAAAATCAAAGTGGTACAAGTCTGAATCCTGTGTCAGAATAAACCATCTTCTGACATAGAATGCTTCGTCCAGAGCAATTTACTTGAATTACTTGCTGAATGTACTATTTGCAGTTGTAGGATAGCCTGATGTTAATGTATTAAAGCATAGCATGCACCTAAACATTTATTGGACAGACATTATGCTGTTACTCATTTAATTTCAACACTGGCATTACACATGGGGTCCTCTCTTTTTCAGAGCTTCAGCACAATGACTAGATACAATCAGTGCACAAGATTAAGAACAGATGTCTGGATCTAGTATTAGATATGGAGGTTGGTGGCCCTGCCTGTGGCAGGGGGGCTGGAGTTTTATGAACCTTAAGGTCCCTTCCAACCCAAGCCATTCTATGATCCTATGATTCTATGCTTCTATAATTTGAGTTAGTCATTTTGTCTCAGGTGCTGGTCTGGCACATTTCCTCTCAACCAAAAGTTAATGATTACATCTGTCAGATGACATTCGTCACTGTGTGAATACTACAAGGGCCCTGTTCTCCTCATTGATTAAAATGGAACCTCAGATGACTAGCTCAAGTGCACACCTCCAAAGTTAGGTGAGAAAAATTTCCCCCTAATAGCTCTTAGGGCTCTGATTTTCCATCAGGTGGTGATGGCTTGAGTTTCCATGTTAGACTGATGACTGCCCCACTTGGTTGCACAAACATCTGTTTGTCAGTCAACTTGGGAAGCACTGTGGTTGGCACATGATGGACAATAGGGTAGGGCTCTTGTTGACCAAGAGATGCTAACCCAGTTTTCCTGCCCAGCAGAAAAAGGCCCTCACTAAAGCTATCTTCTGAAGACTTAACTTGTACACAGGTAGTGATAACAGTACAGACGGATTTGTTCTAGATGCATGACTACCAGGTCTGTTAGAGAAGACTGCACATGGATATCACTTGTAAATAAGAAGCTTGGAACTATTTCCTTATGTCCACATTTTAATCAATTTTTAGGGAGCTTGCATATCATGCAGTCTTTATTTCATGGACTTTCAGTCTGTACTTTTAGTCATGAAACACCATGCAATGTTGGCCAGATTTTCAAAAACAGCTTTCTGGATTTACTTGAATTTGTTAAATTTAATTAGTAACTGCACACTACGATATGCAGGTTAATTAAATGAAGTAATTTTCAACCGAAGAAAGTATTCCCTGCAATAAAGAGAGTTACTTGAATTTCACATTTATACTTGTGGCTTGCACACAATCGAGCTCACATTTGAAAAACACCATGTTTGTTTGTTCTTGTCTTTAAATGAACAAAAAGATAAACAGCCATAATAGTAGCACTTTCCTTTTGTGCTGAATAAAATGGCAGAATAGGGCTAGAAACATAACAAGAGGAAATCAAATGTTTCCAAAATGGACTAAGTGTAAATTTGATCAGAACAACTATTATAGAAGTGTCATATTGCACCAGCAAAACAAAAAACACAAACCATATAAACCCCCAAAAATCCTGGATTTACAATGTTTTTAATAAATATTCTTACTTAAATCCCTTCTTCTTTTCTTTCTGGTTACCCAAATTCTTATTCATATAAAAAATAGATCTGATTAATAAATGCTTTTATATTGTAATTATATATTATTTGAAAATATATTTCCAGTAGTGTGATAAATCTGGAAATTAATTTCCATGAAATATATTCAGGTTGTGTGCATGTAACACACTGCTTTGCGTACACACTACCAAGAATGAATAAATGTGCAAAGGAGAATTTAAAAGCGAACACTTATGGTCTGGCCTATTTATGAGCAACTTTGAAACTCCATTAACAAATAGAAGACTCATATCTCCGCAGTAATACATTTAAATGTCAGAGGCTCCTTTCACAGATGTCACATTGATGGTCGTAAAAGCAATGACTGGCATAACAGAAAACGAAATAATAAAGGAAAATCAAGTCTTAAATTACTCTGTGATGTTGTTTTTTTAAGGGCTTCAGGTAAGTACGATTTTATTTCTCTAAGGGAACTCTTCAAAAAAAAAACCAAACCAAAACAAAAAACAACAACAAAAAAACCCTCTAAAAACTCAGATTTGGAATTGGGGCAGAATTTATCAAACTGAGGTCAGTGGGACTACCCATGCTGATAAAATTATCTTTGTAGCTAAAATAAGACTGGCACTGCCCTTCTTTAAACATACTTATCAACTTGACATCATAGAACACCGGTGAGTCCTTATCTTCAGAGAACTCTTTCTCAGTTAAATCTGCTTTGTTTTTTAACAGAAGAAAGAAAAACATTTCCGCAGTTTACTACTGGTAATATCATTTAAATTAATGAAGTTATTCCAACATAAGTTAACAACAGTGAATCAGGCCTAGCATGTCTTGCTCTGTGAACCAGTTGGAAGCCTAGTCTTTTCTGAGTTGCTTTCTGCTTTTCCATCTTTGCCACCAGTATACAACGGTAGCCTTTTTGAGAGTCAGGAAATACAATTTGATTTACAAGCTGTAAATTAAGCACTAAATATCATTATGATTACATAACGTAGTTAATTCATTTTGATATACATATATATTTATAGTAATTACCCAAACGCACCATTTAACTGAAGATTTGTAATGTTTAAGTATATTGAACTGCCACGTAACTTAAGAATGTCCTCCAAACTGTGTATAAATTAACAAAAGCATCTGCACCCAGTTTACATGTGACATGCATGTAGATCTGCGTGCGACTTCTCCAGCTTGCAGACACGCGCTCATGTCCCAGTTCCTTGCAGCGCATATCTCGTGCAAAAGTTTGGAAATGTAGCCCAGCACATCTGTGTAAGTTGTCTGAATAAAACATGAAAGCTGTAAATCTTACAGAGGTACAAATATTATGTTAGGCCTTTGCAGCCATTTCTCTTGCATGTAAATATGGCTATTGAAGAGTTCTAAAAGTAATTATCTTTTATGTTGTTTAGGAATTTGTATTAAATGAAGATCTGGCCCCCACAGAAACCAGAACTCCATTTCAGCAGAGTCTGCTTTTCACTTCTAAAAGCAGTTAGAAGTAGACTCAAGGCAACATATTATTACACTGCTGTCCTATGTCTCCTTTTCTGCCTACGTATAATAAAACTGAACACCACATAGTGTAACTTCCAGCATTAGTTTGTGGCTGTACCACTACCTTCCATCGGATGATGCTACTGCCGATCTGCTACAGCACCCCACTGATGGTTGTCCCTCTAAGCCTACTACCACTGGTGGAAGTGACACTTAGTCCAAGTTGTGGAGGCCTACATTTCTGGAACAGAAGACTTTCTGAAGTCTATGTGACCACAGTATAGCTGACAACCGTGTTCTACATGTAGTTATGGAAACACTACAATCAGTTATAGGGTGACAATTTGCCACAGAGTAGAGGCAAATGCTGACTATTTAAAAAAAAAAAAAAAAGAAAAATATCTAAGGCTGAATAAATATTCTGACCTTATCTAAAATTTAAAGCATAGAAAGTGTCGAGTGCTAAAGTAATTCAGAATCAAGGACCTGAAGATTTCAGCCAGATTTCTCTCACTATCCTCCCAGTTCCAACACAATGAAAACTCACTACATAAAATCATCGGTCATTTTTGCAAACGATGCTCACACTTTGAGGCACCGGCTTACCAGCATTTAAACTATTATAAAGTAATATAACCATAGGACCCATATATTTTGATTTAATTAGAAGATAAAATAAATATTTATGTGAAACTTCTTGATTGCACATTTGGTATTGGAAGTTACATGGTCACAGAACATGAAAGAAGTCAAATACGTTTTGATCTACCAGCAAACTCTAAATACATCGATAAAGAAGCCACACCAGGCCAAATGGATTACTACTTTCAAGTAAGTTTGTGAAAGTTTCCCAAACACTGCTATACAAAGTTACACATCCATGCTGAGTTGCTGAGTTATTATTCATCAATGTGTAGCAAGTCTTGCAGTAGGTCAGGATTTTATCGGCAGATAACTGACGGAGGAACTATGCAGTGTGATTAAAAATTCCAGTTTGGAAGCATTGACATAGAAGTACTTTTGGAGTCTAACCAGGAGACTGCAGTTCTTGAAGTTGAGAAGAGCAGAAG
Source organism: Bambusicola thoracicus (assembly GCA_002909625.1). Lineage (NCBI taxonomy): Eukaryota > Metazoa > Chordata > Aves > Galliformes > Phasianidae > Bambusicola > Bambusicola thoracicus. Next base: position 9,073 of record PPHD01029408.1, read on the forward strand.
GGAAGAATGAGAATATTTTCCATTTTAGAAATGCTGAGGCACAAAACACAGTTGATTCTAGTACTTTCATACATGAAATCCTTTCTCCTGTATGTGCATCATGTGTAACCGCAAAGTCTGTAAACTGCTGACTATTCGTCTCTGATGTCCAATGAGTACAACTCCAATTCTTCTAATGTCACTGCAAGATAAAAAGTTTCATCATGGATGCAAGTATAGCAAGAACTCGATCACACAAAAGCAATATAAATATACGATGAATTGCTCTGCTTAAGGACAGTTTACTTTCACAAGCGGAACATATGTGAATGCTGCAGACATTTGAGTTTTCTGCAGCTGTCAATTCCAAATTTTAAAAATGAAGTGCCATTTGAGAAAAATGTACCATGTAGAGCACTGCTTTTTGTTCTGAAAGTAACAATCTAAAGCAGTCTGATAATTTTTAGATCTTGAAGAAGCACCTTAAAAGCGTGTTCTAATAGCCATTTGTTAGTAATATGTTAACAGCAAATGTTTCCCACTCATACTTGCACAGGAGCAAGGCTGGTATACTCACTCTTACAGTCCCGAGATGGAAGGAACTGAAGCTATGCTTCTGATGATTTGGGGAATGGTGGTGTTTGGCAGTTCTCTAAACATCACTAGCTGCAATACACTGAGAAGGATCACAGAGGTGGAGAGGGCAGGACGCTTTGGTATCATCCCGTCAATTGTACAGACCCCACAATGGGACATGGTATTGACACTGTATGTTTAGATAGCCTTAAAAATTGTTTTATGATATAGGTGGTAAAGGAGCCCGTGGTTGGAGGCATGACCCTCCTGAGCTTCAAATTTGCAGGTTAAGATACCTCACTCCATGTCCAGTAGATGAAGAGCCACAAGATAGCAGCAAGTGCTATAAACTTAGGCTTAACATTCTCATGGGAAATAATACACAACACTTAAGATCAGCAGGGACTATGCAAAAAGCACTGAACATCTTAGAAACTAAAAAGAAGCAGCTAGGAGAGTAAACTTCTACAGGTTGGTCAGTGATAGAAATGCAGGAACAATGCATAGCACTTATCAAGTACAGACTGATACAACTCAGAAAGAAGCCAACAGCTCAAGAGTCGGAAAGGTTATGTGAAGAAAAAAATAATCTTTCAGAAAGCTGAAGTTATCTGAAAAAAAAAAAGAAAAGAAAGTAGAAAGGATGATAACCTTAGGCAGACTGCCTGTAAGAACGCTGTAAGGCAGACAAAACCACTTGAGGAACAATCAGCCAAAGCCCCTTAATAATAGAGCTTGTAATAAACCCTTTTTTTCCTTTTTTTTTTTTTTTTTTTTTTTCTGTAAGCTCACAGGATACAAGAAGCCAGCCAGCATCTCTGTAGAGTCTAATTTTGATTGGTGTATAAAAAAGCACTGAGAGACTGATCACTGTAGGAATGCTAAACCAATTATTTGAGTTGACATTCATTGCAGATGATACTGAGTGACTCACAGGCCAAACAGTTACAGGGAATTGTCAGAGGAGCCATCTAAAGTTGACGT
>PPHD01029410.1:0-10610 GCA_002909625.1 Bambusicola thoracicus
AGGCACTGGAATGCACTGCCCAAGGAGGTGGTGGAGTCACCGAACATGGGGGTGTTCAAGAAACGTTTGGATGTTGTGTTGAGTGATATGATTTAGCTGGGGAGTATTGGTGATGGTTGGACTGGATGATCTTTTAGGTCTTTTCCAACCTTGATAGTTCTGTGATTCTGTGATTCTGTAATTCTGTGATTCCTGACAGCAAATATGAGAGCATAGTGCTGCCTGGATTCAGGTATGGTTGTGTAAACAGAGCTATGGAAACTCTGCATATGAAGCAAGTTAAATACTGATCTTCCAAGACAGGAAAAGATACAAGCTCCTATATATAATTGTAAATAAAACCTCCTCCTTTACCAGACAGGCAATAGAAAAAGCATCACAAAACAAACGAACCTCTAAGCCATGATGTCACATAAGCTTTTCCATCTTCACGTAATCAAAAGCTTGGGACATTTTCACACACTTTGGTCCAAACCACACCACAAATTTTCTCTCACTCAGCTGAAGAGGAACTAATTTCAGTTTAGTACCCATGCAACTTTATCAGACTGGTAAAAAAAAAAAAACGAATAATCTCTGATTAAATAAGAGGTATATTAGGCATAATCACAATGCTGCATTCACATGGTTTAATGCTTTCGAATTACAGCTGCCTCATAGCTGGCTTCAGTTGACAGTGAGGCACACTAACGCACGCCTCCAATCTTGTATGTATGTTTGTGAAGCTGTCCTTTCCGTATTTAAAGCTTGGAAAACTACTCCCCTACTTAGTTGTCATGCTTGTTTACTTAATACTGAAGCAGCATCCAAAATAGATTGCATAGGCTTAATTTGTTATTGCATGCTCTGCTTGTAGTTCCAAATGATAGGAAATAAGCCTAAATTTAGGAATAGCAGCCCAGTAATCTAAATTGTTACTAAGATAAAACAAAAATAAGTCCAAAGATGTCCAATGGAAAACACATCTTTTTTTCCCTCTCAGAGCAAACCATCTGGTTTGTAAGACAAAAACAGGAAAGGAGATGGTACCAGAGAGAATAAAAATTCTCTATATGATCCCAAGCTCTGAACTCAAATATGATGCAATTTCATCCTTAACCATTCGACGTACATGTGTACCTCATCATTCTATAAAGCAGATTACAGAAATAGAATGTGTTTGTCTAATCTCACTTCACATCTGCATTTCATTACAATTTTTTTTAAAGACAGAATTTTCAATCTACTGAATAACGTCATGGGATTTTATTTTAAGAGTTCAGAAACATGTAAAAGAAAAGCCGTGAAGAAGAACAAATCTAAATAGGAGGTAGGAATTAAAACAGACTTGGGTGAAAAGCATTCCACAGGACTACTGTATTACTCACAGGAAGAAAAGAAGATAACGGTTGCTTACAGTGAAATACTCTGATATGCAAAGCCACACTTGTGACAATTTAACAAAACAGCAGTAACATTCGAAAAATGCTCTTAGCGAACTATAGTTATTTTTTATGACATCAGCACCATAAGTATTTAAGAGGAAATGTATGGCCAGATCATATTCTAACTGCACTCATATAGAAGTCTCAGAGAAAAACCATACTGCAACTAACCACCACCTCTACTGCAGTGGAGCAAAGTAATGTTTATAAAACACTGCTTACTGGATTAACAGCATCAGAAGACACGTCTAAATTAGATGAACTGAGGAAGACTCAAGAATTACAGTGAAATGATGTTGTACGTTAGCATCAGTGTTGAAGAAGTCAACCAACAATTGGACAGTGAATATATACATCCATTAACAAAGGCTCCTAAGAAAAAAAAACTGTACAGGATAAGAAAAAAATGTTCTCCCACAGATGGATAATGATTACAAGACAGGAAATAGAGTAAGTACGAATCTACAATTACCATTACGAGGAAAATCACGAGTGTGATCAGAGATGAATGCTTAGATACATGCTATTCCATATATTAATAAATCACGTGGAAATGCTATACACACTGGATGAGGATACTGAAAAGTAATGATACCACAGAGCAGCCACTCTGCTGTGAGCTTGCAGACTCCTTAAGCTGCCTAAAAAGGGCAAAATATAATTTTAAAAAGAAACGGGGAACAAAACATGAAACATTCCAATCTTCCTCTCAAAACAGTAGGAAAACTTGAAAAACAGAAAGAAAAGAGATAGCAGTGTGCAGGGTAGAGAAACACATGTATGAGAAATGGTTTACACCAATACTCTCCATGTAAGAAAAACCCAATTGATGACACAGAAGCTCTGCAAACTCATGAAAGGTAAGGAAAACAGGAATAATGGATACTTTCTTTAGATTCTGCTCTGATACCAAAGCTAGTCATCTAATACAGTGAGTAGACATCTAAAAGCCAGAAAAGTTCAAAATGTGGAATCAAACTGTGGAACCACTTGTAGTAAGGTACTGTGGAAACCCTAAAGCTCGTATAGACTCAAGAACAGAATGGACAGAGGAATAAAAAAATAAGCTACAAGTTATTAGCTAAAACTTACTGCCTTTGGCTCCTGAAGCAGTAACACCACACAAACTCAGTATTGGAGAAACACCCAGTCATTACATGCCTTTCCTGTTCTTACATTTCTTTCCTAGGCACCTAGTGGAAGAGTAATTATCCCATTTCATCTCTCATCCACCCTGATGGAACTTTTCTTGCAATATAAGAACACTGTTCTGACTCCAGGTTAGGCCAGTAGTTAATGAGAATTATGTTCTTAAAACTCTGTCTTTCCAAAATGTGTTACTAGGCAAAAAGAATACACATTCACAGTACTTATGTTCAACGCTATCTCAGTGTAGTCACTCATAACTGCTTTTGCACAGGTCACAGCTGCATTTGGCTGTTCAAAGGCCAGCTTCCTTTACTTTAAAATGGAAAAGATTTTTTATCTTTTCACATTTTTCTTAAATACAGAGATCTGGATGAAATTTGCATTGTACAATTAGCTCTCTTTACTAGAGAGCAGTGTGAAAGGAGTTTTGCCCCTTCTGTTTTCCACAAAAAAATTAAAGAATGGATAGGTTGTTTTTGCAAGCATAGTTAAGATAAATCTACTATTCACCAAATATTTTTCATAAAAACAATAAGAAGCCAAGAACGAATTTGTTAACATATATACACACAATTTCTTTACTGTTTTTATTTATCATCCACATGGATTCAGAGGCTGAAGTATACACACAAAAAGGATACTGAGCAGGAACTGACTTAGGATTTTTACAATTAGAAGACACGTTAGACATATTAGAAGGTTTTGACCATATTTTCCAAAGATCGTACCTTTGGGTGATATGCACTTTCGGCTTTATCATTTAGTTTCCTCCCAGTAAAAATGTTTTGTTTCTGTTATTTTTAAATATTTGTTGGTTATGTGGTAGTTAAAAATACAGAAAAAGAGGCCTACAAAACCTGACACTCTGTTATACGACCTTGAAAACCGAGCGGTATTGCAGACAACGTCAGATCAGTTCAAGCAGTCCAATAACCATTATAATGAAATAAAACAAACATGTCCAGTAAACTAATGGGTATTTTTCCAGCATAAATAAATAAATAAATAAATTGTAAAAGCATTTTCCTGTAAAAGCACTACCAAGAAGCATTCCACCTCTTATTTTCTAGACCTCAGACTCTCCTAAACTATGCTGTACTTGCCAGAAGTAGAGGAAAAATAAACTCCTTTGCCTGACTCAGCTTATTCTTGCAACAGCCTCACATCCTTACAATCTGATGAATGCATTTCTTCCACGGTGCTTGGTAGCACTGCTGCTCCTGCTCTTCAGCACCATGGAGAAATGCCCTGACAGTTCCCTGTGGTTCAGCAACAAAGTGATCTGCAATGAGAGCTTCCCATGCTGCTGCAGCAGTAGCAGACAGTAGGCCTACTGACATTCTATTGCTAACAGAGGCTGAGATGGGCTGGCACAGTGAGCTGGGCAAGAGGATGCATGCAATGAGTTGGCAGAAATCAAACAGTTAATTAGCAAGTTTAAAAAAAAAATTCAGCTTACTAACTATACCATGAGAATCCTCAAGTTGGTTACTTTAATGTATCCTGCTTGTTAAACAACACAACGATCAAACTTTATTTCAAAACTAAAGAAAAATCAGTGCATCTCTGAACACACCAGACAAATTCCTCATAAAACACAACAATTGTTATTAGTGGTGTTAGTAGAAGAGATACAGCATTGCATTGTGGCACTGAGGCTTTACTAGGTAATACAACAGTTTGCAACAGTGCAAATTCAACTGTAACACAACTTCACAGATCACACTCTTCTCCCTAGAATACATCTAAAACACATTTGGAAGACACTGTAGTCACAGTATCCACTTGCACAACAGGTGACATAAAAGAACTGGAGAAACAAGGAAGTACTGCAGGTGCTTGAGACAGTTTCTAGCAAGACAAAACAGAGTACCATCTCTGTTAAACTCATGTGGGTGAGAATGGGCATATCTGTACACAAGCATCTACTAACTAAAAATTCAACATTATTTTCACGCTATTAAAACATCTAGACTCATGCTTAGGTATGTATATATTGCCACGTCATCTTCACATAATGCAGCTCATCTCTAGACAAAAACTGTCTAAATGCCAAGTTCAGAAATGCAGTGCTAGTAGTGTGGACAATTTTATAGTTTTGCAGGACTTACTTTGTGTCATTACTTAACACATATTTCACAAACAAGATATCTTCACTTAATTCTTAGATAGTTACAATTACCTACAAGTAAATTCTTTAATTCTCATTTCAAAAGGAGTCAGGTCAGATGATAACCAGTCATTTCTAGTCATGCTGAGGCCAATGTTCTGTACTGCCAAGGACTGTGGTCTTTTTTTTCTTTTTTTTTTTCATTCAATTTCATTCAGATTTTCCTTTAGTCGTTCAGCTTTTCAAACTTTTTTTTTTCCTGGATAACAACTGAAGACTGATACAAACCCATTAAGTATAAACTGCTCAATTTAAATCATAACAAGGTGTCTTCAAAGCTTGTGCTACAGTAACTACATCATCAGACACTGAGCTAAAAGACAACACAGAAATTTATATCTCTGAACCGTATCTGGACTGAGCAATTTTAACAGCGTTTCTGTAATACAGTTACCTATGGGCCACCAAAGAACTGCAGGATCAAATCACTTTTAAAGAGCATATTTCAGATGGTTATTCTGATCCTCAAATAGCACACAGCCAGATCACACCATAACAAGGCAACCTGAAAACACCAGCCAGCTACTGTGGTTTTAGCTAAAACCTGAAAACCTCCCAGAGTAAACTCAATATTTGCTGTATTTGCTCATCATCTCACATGCATCGTTTTCCACCGGTATTTTCTTCTCATCCCTGTGTTCTAATGAGAACTTGATCCAGATCCCACACAGCCCTACCTCTAGAATGACGCACTGAGGCTGGCAAATTAATCCAGCATCTTAAGCTGCCCAAAATTACTTTTTTATGGGGAAAACAAAACAAAACAAAATCCACAGCTACAAAAATCATCAGCAGACCTGCAAATCAAAAGTAACTGGAAAGGTGTTATAACTTTCCTCACTGGTATATTTCTGGTATATCTGCATAGCTTATTTTATCTTAAAGGCCAGAAATAAACAACAAATCTTAGATTTTCAAAAGCAGGCAGCATTCACAACAGAACAGATAAGCTGTGTTTCACCAACACAGAACCTGTAAGTGCTCCTACTGTGTTATATACACATAAATATCTTTAGAAGTCAAATTCCCAATTAGAAGTCATTCCCAATTACACTTTCCAAAAGCAGTACCATGCAACTAATGCTTTGACTGGAAAGGCACTATTTAAGATTTTGGCTGACTGACTACACAGTTTGATAGGCAACACTTCTAGCAGGCTCTCCTTGACAGCTTACAGTCACCAGGCTCAGATATCTCTAGAAGACTAGCAAGAGATTCTAGCTGCAGGTCAACTAACATAAACTCAGGAGGCTTTCTTACAAGAGTCACAGATGTGCTAGGAACTGAGAAGGAAGTACAACGGGCTGCAGTAATGGCAGAAAGTAATTTGGGTCAAATAACCTTTGAGAGGATAATAGAAGGTTTTGCTGAGCAGCTTTTGTTAAAAATAGCATCAGACTTCAAAAATGGTTCTGTAATGCTTCTAAAAAGGCAAATACCACAGGGAATGCTGTTTTACAGGTAATAATAGATTGGTAACATACTATGAGTAAGAATACAGCCTAAATATTCTTAGTACAAGAACTACCAATTGTTTTGCCCCTTCTCAACAACCCACTAAGTCAACAGTACTTGATTCTATTCCAGACCTGATATATCCTGAGAACATTAAAGTTTTTCACCTAGATAGCCTTGAACAGAGCAATCATAGCATGAGTTGGCTAAAAATTAAATGGCACAAGATAACACCTGGATTTTAAAAGAAGAGACACTTAGGGAATCAGCTGTTGGCAGTTAGCTAGAACAAGAGCACCAGAGACCTGCAAGTGAGAGAATTCTACAGTTCCTTTCAGACAACAGTGCTAAAATTACAAAGCAAAAGCATTCCAAACAAGTAAAGTAGGTCTTCCAGCCCCACTAGGAGACATACCAGAAGAAAGCAAAGGAGGAATTAAAAAAAAAAAAGAACTAGAGTAAAATTGCAATTCAAAATCACTTTCAAATATGGCACTGGACACATCAGAAAATCTTTGCTTCTCCTATCAAGAAAAAACATAAGAGTCTGGGTTGCAAATGGAAGATGTCATAAAATCATTGTTAACGAATTAAGGAACAGAATTTCTCATGAATTCTACAGCAAGGACTATGTGGTCGTAGAGGTGAACACTGAAAATTGACATTTTAACTTCATCGGTTGGAAAAAATACACTAGGGAAGCCATGGTTTACTGATGACATACAGCCAGGTAAAAAGCAAGTTAAATCACGGGATGCCTCCAAAGAGATTTTTCCTGGTAGAAATGCAAGTACTGACAATGTGTGAGGTAGCAAAGAGAAATTACTTCAGAATACCAAACAGAGCTCTGGAACCTAAGAAATGTCTTTGTGACTGTCACAGCAAAAGCCTGATGCTCTCTGCTCTTCCCTGTAGCCTCACGTTATCTCCTTGTGCTGTGCTCAGCTCTGACTGCATTTTTGAAGTTCTATTTCACTCTTCAAACTCTATGTCTACTTCTTCTCTCCTAAACATGCTAAATTGTTCACATTCACCCTAGACAGCTTCATCTGACTCAACTATTTTCTTTATACAGGGATACAGAAAAGTAAAACAAATCCCATCTTTCACACCATACACATCAGGTATAACAAAACAGGTTCCAGTGCGTGAAGAAAAGCAATCAGCCGGACTCCAAGCCATTTGTTTACAGTAAAGTTGAACAGTCCTCATTCAACTGGCTGCTGGCAGGGCTGCTCCAGTAAATGAAATTATTCTCCTATGAATTTAAATAGTTTTCCATGCACTGTAGATTTGTGGGTGCTTTTTGTCAGTTTTTGCTTGCTCGTTTGCTGAGAACAGGGGACAGAAGGAGAGAGTACCTAGTTAAAACTCTCCCTTCTGTTCCAGTATATGTTTTTTTCAAGGTTGGAGTTCAACATGCATATAAATTTGATGAGAAACAACTTAGATATAAATAGAATTACTTGTGAATTTGCTAAGATGTGTGAATGATTTCAAGAAAAAAAAATAAGGAAAGCAGGGGCAGAGAGAGAGAGGGCAGATACATTCCTGTTGTGGTTTAACTCAACCCCAGCTCAGCACCACTTGGCTGTTCACTCACTCCTCCCCATCGGCGAGTGAGGGAAAGAACTGGAAACAAAACAGAACTCATGAGTTGAGATAAAAACTATTTACTGAGACAGAAAATGAAAATAGACATGCAACAATAACAATAGCAGAAGTGAAATTACTCACCACCTGCCAGCTGACAAACAGCACCAACATGCTAGCCGCCAGCAACACAATGTCTCACTCCCTGCTGACTGAAGCCCCACAGCCCCCAAGCAGCAGCCGCCCATGGCTAACATCTCTCAGCATGATAGCCTTCTGCATGGTGCCACGAGGCCCCTGGCCTAATTCAGGCCCCTGTCCTGGCTCCACACCCTGCCCCATGTCATCTTGGCAGCAGCTCTTCCCACTGAGAGGCCCAACCAAGCCCTGTGCACACACCCATTGCTCAGCAACAACCAAACATCAGTGCGTGATCAGCACCATCTAGGCCGAATCCAGCACAATTACTTCTATAACTAGTTACTTAACTCTGCTCAGAACTGGTTTATTTTTTTCCCCTAAGGATGAAAAGGAAATGCTAACAAAATTTCAGTATAAGCCAAAATAATACATTCTGGATTCTGCCACTAAACACAGAAAAACAGATACTTGCACAATCCTAATCTGTATATCTACAATGTCCAAAAAACAAATTCATATCTTAAAGCAGGATAACTAAAATGAATACCTGCTGCAATGAGAGCCAACCTCACACAATGCCATGGCCTATTATCTTATTTAAAAAGTCAACAAAAGGCTTGATTTCAAGTAAATAAGCAGCATACTTAAAGTATGCATAGTGCAAGCACATTTACTCTTGACCTAAAATGTAGTTATTATAAATTTCTATCATTCTTGGGTATCACAGAAGGGATGAACATACTATGAACCCCTGAAGAGAATTGAAAAAAAAAATACCCAACAGTATTGCATGCATTTCAAATCACAGAATGGCTTGGGTTGGAAGGAACCTTGAAGTCCATCCAGTTCCAGTCCCCTGCTATGGAGTGGGGTTACAACTGGATAGATCTATTTCCTCATCTGAAGATCAGTAAAATCCTTGCTATTTTCCTATAACAATTCTACCTATTCTATCTTAACACTAAAAAAAAGAAAAAAAAGTACCACTGCTGCAGATCACTGAGATTTTAAGGAAGAAAAGCCCATCTAGTTATCTCTGATCACACATGCAACACAGTCTATTCAATTTTTTTTATCTTTACCTTCCATGTATTTTATACTATTTAAAATGCTGTTTGTTACACTCATATTCACACTCCATTGCTCAAACACTCTCAGTTCATCCCTTGAATTTCTTCATCATCAACCTCCACACTTCTCTATTCTTCAACTTTGCCGCCTTTTGTCAAATCCACATACTCAGAATCCAAAAGGCAGACATCAAGTAAGTCATTGTCTTCTTTTTTTCTCCTTTGAAAGCTACTTAAAAATTCATACTGTGGCAAACAGCTTTTCAGCATCATAAATGCACACTTTTTTGAACCATCCACAAAAAAATCAAATATGAAAATTTAAGCAAGAAGAGGTGAGGGTTTTGTTTGTTTGTATGTTTTAAGGCAAATTTATATTAATTGCATCCCCAAATATCATGAGCATGCTACCTGCTAGTTATAAATATATACACAAACAAATTAACAGCATGTATAGACACAACTTTGCTTTTGCAACAATACAAACAGGTTACTCCCAAAAGCTAGTTTAGTGAAGATAGTCACTGAACCACACTTCTGTGATCCACATTTCAAGATTTACATTAAAACGGAATGCTTGAATAGACATTCAAGGAGGATGGCATGGACCAAAAAAAAAAAAAAAGAAAAAAGAAAAAAGAAAAAAAAGAAAATGAAAATACAGCCTACCAAATATGTTGGTGGAATGTCCTTTCCTGGCAATTGGTTTGAGCTCATTATGTCCCCATCCATATTGCCGATAGTTGTCCCAGGCATGCTTCATCATCTGAGAGGAAAAAAAAGCAAGATTCATTCTGAAGCTACTTAGTACAAATACAGTAATACAGTATTTTATTCCTTGTTTGAGACTTCATCTTCCTTATTCATTATGCCATGCTGATAATTATTTTGCCATTATTCTTCCTTGCTAAAGAAATCAGATTGTACATCACGAGCATTTTCTGAAAACAACATAAGTCTATTTGACTTGAGTTACAGGATGCTCTGCATTAGTTCGCTTTTGTTTTCTTTGCCTTAAATATATACACAGGCATTAAGGAATTGGTAAAAACACTGCCTAACTCCTAAACTGCCATCCAAAAGAAAAAAATCTAACAATATCTGAAGCTTAAAAGGGATTTATTTACTTAGTCACAGCCTGATGCAACAGTGTAATCTTGCAATGGTATCACACCTTTTGTTTTTTTTATTGGAAACACCTACTTGACAGAGATGTACTGTGGAACAGTCTCTACCATAGCAAATGCCAAAAGCATTTATCTTTAGGAAGCATAACAAATGATGCAGTACACAATTCATTTACAGCTTAAGGTTCCTGAAGCATCTGTTTCCATGAGACTTTAATAGAGGTCTCCCTTACTAAAAAAAAAAACACACAATAACCAAAATCTAGTTGGTCCACAGCGTAGTGGAAAATGCTAAGTCACGGCCTGAAACAGCAACCAAGCACCTGGTGAGAAGGCAGGGCCAATCCAGGGGAGCTCAGGTGCATACAATGCACCTGAGTGACTGGAAGGGGTGGAGACAGGATCCACCCCTTGGCATGGAGGCAAAGGCATCTCTTGCTGGAAATCTCTACCTACCTGAGACCTTGTAAAGGTAAGCAGC
>PPHD01029411.1:370-10610 GCA_002909625.1 Bambusicola thoracicus
GCTCAGGTGTGCTCGGGGCTTGCAAATAAACCAGTCAGCATGGTGCTCCTGGGATTAGTAATGAACCCGAGGTCCTTACATGGCATGTTATGGGGGTTCTGTTGGGTTAAGCCTTCTGCTCATCACAATGCTCTTGTCTAGTTTTTATCTGCATGAAAAAAAAAAAAAAAAAAAAAAAAAAGAATAAAAACTAAATTAAGTAGAAAGCATCAATAGAAATCACATAAGTTAGCACGCAGATTTATAATCGTTAATAAGTACCATCTTGTCACTCAAACTGTGTATTTCATTTTACAGTTACATTCCTGGTCTTGCACTGTCTCCATTGATGGCTTGCATCCCCATCTAACAATGTGGAATCGTTGATCTTTTTATTTTCTTAAGAAGCAAATAGCTGCTTTGTGTTACGTTTTCTCGCAGGCTTGGCAGGAGCACAGGGCTGGGGCCTGGGCAGCAGCTCTGCACCGGCTGCACAGCACCACGCACAGCCATACAGCCCAGCTGCTATTTTTAAAGCCACCGAGCCCTGTGTGTGCTGAGACTTGGATGGCTTGGATGTATTAAAATGGGACATGTTGTCTAGCAGGTTGCCTCCTGCAATATTCAGCATTCAAACCAGACATAGCCCTGTTCATTACAGCTCTCGGGAGAGCACTGCTGGCGAGGGGAGTGTCTGGGTGAGGCCCATGCAGTGATCCGAGCTGTGCTGCAGACAGAGGAAATGGCCGTGGGGATTAAAGATGGGGAACAAGTGGGATGAGAGCTGCCTTGGAAAAGTGGCCTAACAACTGCCACAAACCCAGTGCTTCCCATTCCTCATCCTCTTCTCCAAGTTAGCAGTCTGAAGGCTGAACAATACTTAACCGCTTAAAACCAATCAAGCTCAGGGGTAGTATTTATTGAATCAGAATTCCGTGCTTACAAAATAAATAAATGGTCCGTTTTCCATCTGCATCTGCAACACATCGCTGCTTGCAACTCTGTGTTACAGAAATATGTTCTTCGTCTCGCGTATGTTTCCCATCCCCAGCCAATTATCTGCGGTTTCAAGTAGGTGCTCCGGATTAGCAAGTGGCTGTCGCTTAGGAAGTCAGAGTCGGGAGGAACAGAGTTGCATGAAACCCTTTTGTGACCTTGGAATGTAGCAGACATTTTTCTTATATATTTTTTTTCTTAAGTTTGGCTTCTTCAAAGGAAGACCTTCAGCCCTTCTCAGACTGCACCATCTCTGTAACGCAGTCATTAAAGATTCAGCAGTACCTTTTAAGTCCAAGTTAGGAAATTCAAATTTTTCAATTTAGTGAAGTTGTGTCTCTTTTTCAAGTACTGTACTGCTCATTTTTGAAGGTCTTCCAGGATTTCCAGTGGCTCCTTACTGGAAGAGAGCAAAAGCCAGAATACGCTGTTGGAGTTTAAAAGCTCAGTGCCACAGGACTGCACGTCTTCTATGGTGCAACCGTGCGCAGAGGTACAGATGTCACATAGGCTCAGAAGGAGCCCCTCTGGTGATGAGCACTGCTTCTGCTCTGCTGCTGGCACCCTTTTTGAGCATTGCTTCGTTGTTTATTTGCTTATTTCTGCATTTGGGATTGGTCAGAAGCTGAAGCCTGTGCTCTCCAAGGGCTTTGAGCTTTTAAATGTTGAAGGTTGAACTTCCCAACCTTGCTGAGCTAAACTGCAGTGTGCTTTGAAATCTGCACCAGGATCTCAACTTTGTTAAATGGCTCTTTCTCTATTTAACGTTAGAGGAGGAAAAATGTAAGCCTCTGAGTGGATTCAGAGTCACACTTTAATTAATCATATTTTTACAGCATGCTGCCAGCAACTGTCAGGAACAAGGAGATGCTTCTAATCCAAATTCACAACAAAAAACAAATGCACTAAAGATATCCCCAGCCAATAAACAGACTGATCCTTCAGGAAATGATATCCTTCCTGCAAACCAAACAAAGAAGAGCTCATGCAAAGCAGATCTGCTCCACTCTTTGTCCCAACCGAGCACGGGACGTTCGCTGAGCGCTGTGAGCTCCGGGGCTGCGCCTGAGCACCCCCAGAGCTGTCAGTGATGGGAAGTCATCGGCCAGGAGATAGATTTGGATTTCAGCCTTCCCCGGGGATCAGTCCGGAGAGCAGAGGGGGGGGAATGGGAACGGGATCTTGGGAAGGTGTGACACGTTTTGAAATCCCATCGTAGGCTGCAGCAAACTAAAGCCAGTCATTGAGCTTTGTGGATGAGGGGTGAGAACGTGGCCGCATGTGGGCTGCACCTTTCTCAGGATAAGTACTTTTTAAACCAGAAAAGTGGCTGCAGCGAAGCTCCGGGGGCTGAGACTGAGGACTGGGATGGAGGTGGGCAGCCGGGGCTGAGCAGCAGTGCTGCGAGATGGGTCTGAGTCTCCCATAGTCTGAGAAGTGCACAGGCAATGGAAACCGACTCACTTGCCCTTGTTGCGTTGGCTTGGCAGACAAGGGAAAAACTTTAGCGTGGTAAATGATGATGAGGCCATTTCTGTCCAATGGACAGGGTGTGTTTGTCTTGTACTTTGGGTTGGGAGTTTTTTCTCTCCCAGCTAATTGTCAATGGCTGTTGTGAGGATAGCTCACTGCTTGTTTTTTTTGGAGAAGGATATTCCTCTGCCTGCTTAGTTTCCTTCTTCCCTTCTTATTGTGAGTAAGGGGGAGCATAAAGCAGCTGAGAAAGAGGAGAGGTTAGGAGAGAGATCTGCACAAACAGCCGAATACCAGTTGTTTGTGTACTCTTTAAGACACGATAGGGTCACCTGGGATGCTCTGCTCCACCTGCCCACCTCTGGGACAACGCAAAGCTGCCATTCCTGAGTCCGTCCCCTTCACCTTCTCCTTTCACTATCACTGCCATTGACCTCTCAGTCTGTTCCAGAAAACATGAGAAATATTTTTTCTCCCTCTTCCTGAGTGGTTTCATATTTTATTTATTAATGACATCCAGAGGACACCGTAGTGACAGATCCTGTTACGATGACTGCAGTAGAACTCTGCACCTACATGGAGCTGTTGGCAGCTGATACATTTGTTAGAGACACTCTGGGGTTAAGTCAGTGTAGCTGCAGTCTTCCTTGTCTTACAGGGATATATCTCCAGGAACTTTGAGAAAGTGATGTGGCAGGGATTAGCTCAAGAACAACACAACAAAGCAGTGGTAGGGATTCAGCTGGGAGTCACACAACCAGAAAGGGGTTTGTGAACAGCCCCTGGGGAATAGTCCTGCAGCTCAGTGCTGGGCAGCCTCAGCCTTCCCCTGGGCCTGCAGGGCTGCTGGCACCATGCGGAGCCTGTGCCCATGTACAAAACCATCCTTCACCTGACCCCATCGCCCTGTTTGTCCTTTCCCATGAAGCTCTGGTTTAATGAGGTCAGAAACACCCTTAAACTTTAAAATCTCACATGGAACTGGAAGCCATTGCCTTGCCTTTCTGCATGGATACATGCAAAAGATCCAGGTGACCTTTAGAATGTTTCCTTGTGTTTAAAGCTTTTTTAGGCTGCACAGAAGTAAATATTTTTTATGTGTTCTGTTTTTGGGATGAGGATGGTTTTTGGTTTTGATTTTTATACCTTCTAAGTTATGTACCACTATCAGTTATGTTTCTTAATTGGTTTCCTTGTTGGAAGAATTCTTCCCATCTGAGTGCCAGTGTCGGCAGTGTCAGCTCCCATTAGACATCCCAAGCCTGACATGCATCGCGTTTCCTTGAGCAGCTTTAGCTCACAGTGCTGAGGAACGTGGTATCCTAATGCTGGAGGGCATTGCTAGGAGCAAGGACAGCTGCTCCTGAAGCTGCTCCCAGCCACGGGACTGTGAGTGTGGGAGGGGAAACCATGGCCTGGGGCTGCAGGGCTGCAGGGCTACAGGGCTGTGGGTACAGGGCTGTGGGGTACAGGGCTATGGGGCTAGCAGCCCACACAGGCTGCAGGGATTTGCCGGGAGCTGCTGGCTGTGTGCTGGGCTCCTGTGTCACTGACAGTGCCAGCTCACTGGCTTCTGTGGGTCCTCTCTGGGCACATTTAAAGCAGTGCACATTGACAAACCTCCGTGCAGTGCTGCATGCCCCGGTGCAGGGTTGGGCTGTGAGGGCCATGGGGACTTTTCCTGGCAGTCAGGCCCAAGTGCAGTCCGCCCCGCCATTTCTTGGGCTTCCTTTGACACTGTGGATATCCGTCATAATATTTCTGTGAAGAGTATTTCACTTCATTAGCCTGCATTGTTAATGGCAGAAAGTCCGGTCAGTTTTATCTATTATTTCCTGCCAAGTGTGTTAAACAATCGGGGCTGCATTTCACAGCTCTCCTCCCGCAGGCGGTGCAGCACTGCTGGGCCTGGTGCTCTTTGGGGGCACGGATCGGGGCAGGCGCTCCACCATGGGGCAGAACGGTGTCCAAAGGCTGCCCCCAGCAGGAGCAGGAAGTGTGTGCCCCATCTCAACCAAAGGGATGGGAGAATCCTATCAGTGCCGATGCGGTGAGGCGCTTCTCTCCAGAAGATGTTAAGCTGGTGCCCAAGTGTTGTGTTAAATAGAGGAGAAGTTTAAAAGGCACATTTAGAGCTGAGATGCACCTCTCGGATGAGATTGCTGACCAAAATGAAGGGAATAACAGAGTGCTGCGTGCGGCTGTCTCATGATTTGCAAAACATAAGGTCAATGCATAAGCAAATGCTGATGGAGGTACATAAATAAGCGGCCTACTTTTCTGGGATGCTGAATCCATTAAAATCAATGGAAGTTCTGCATCTCCGAACAAAATGTCACTTGTTTTGCTCGCTAATTATAGGTACCCAAATACAGAAACTTTGATCTAAGAGAAAACTGCAGAACTTTTGCCACGCTTCTGGAACACTGAACCACAGGGCACTCCAACACCACAATGGGGCCGGGCCTGCAGTGCATCGGCGAGCCCGTGGTGGAGGAGAGGGAAGGACAGCAGTGGGCAGAGCGTGTGGAGCTGCCAGGAGCTGGCCGAGGACACACAGCGAGCCTCAGTGTGCTGCACAGATCTCTCCCTGGGATCAGCAGTTCCAGGGAAGGCATTTCTGAAGCCGTCATGTCAGCCAGGGCAGATACAGTCTCTGTGTGTTGGCCCCAACAATGCAGCTGCCAGGTCGTGACTTGCTGTCTTGCTCCATCCAAACAGTGCTGTTCACGTCAATGTGGTTGTGCTAAAATGAAGTGAGAGATTTGTCTCATGCTTTAGTCTGCAGTTTTAGAGCACTGAGTCTAAAAAGGAGAGAGATGAGTGTCCTTTTGTCCTGTGAGGGCATCGATTTCCACTGCCCACACTGGTGTGCGTAGCTGCGTGGGCCTCCACTTTGCTTTACAGGGCGTGGAGTCTGGAAGTCATCATCTAGGTCATTTCTTAATGCATCCTCTCACTGTTCAGTATGTGTGCTTTGCATTCCATCCAGAAGTTTGTGCTGCTGCTCTGATCATGGTACGTGTACCCTTAAGGCTCTCAAGCTCTCCAGCATCACCTCGGCCTTCCTTCCCCTTTCCAGCCTCAGCTATTTTCCCCAGTGTGTATTTTGAGCCCCCAAATACCATTCAGCATTCTTCCTGTTTTCTTTCTTTCTTTTCCCAACTCTGGACTTTGTGTCACCTTTGTGCTTTTTTTCCCGACAACGTCTTGCATTTTCCTGCTTGCAAAACGCCCCCTGTGAGGAGTGAAGGCCATTAATGCCACGTTGCAAGGCGCTCATCTGCTGCCACACACAGCAGCCTGCATTGGTGGAGTGTTCTACTGATGTCAGCAGGAAAAGTTTTCAGCAAATTCTTAATTTACTAAGTACTTCCAGATTACGGAAGAACATGGAATGGCTTACACACACAAAATGCTCAAAGGCCAGAGGGACTGTGCAACAAAGTACTCATTGGAATACAATTATTTTTCAAGAGAACAAAAGAGAATCCCCCTTTTTTTTGAACTGGGTCAACACTACATCTGCAGCACTCAGCCATTTTACATACGACACGATCACCCACTCTGTTTATCTTTAGGCAATATGCTCCTGCAAACTGCCAATTAATTGCATATTTGGTGCCTGCTCTCTCCCAGCATCCTGGATAAACACAGCGAAGTCAATCAGAGGGAGCTGCTCTTGGCTGCGAGGGGAAGGAGATCTGTCATTGTCTCAGCCTTGTTATCTGCAACCAAGGCAGACTCTTAGCAGCATTCTGCTTGTAAACACCCTCTTTAGACACCTTCTGATTTACATAGATGGCGTGTCAGCCGTTGTCTGCGGCTCTACCTGAAGGTTTTAGAATGACTGCTTTCAAAACATTGGATGCAGATTGTCCTTGATAAAAGGATGATCAGTGGCAAGGGCCATCAGTGCTAGCAAAACATCATGAGCGAAGTCCTTAAAGCGAAAAGATGAAGCCACATCCAAATTAAGGTGAGGGATAGAGAAGCAGAGTGAGGGATGTGAGACACTGTGTGCAGGGAGTGCTGCGCAGGGCCTGGGGTCGGACCCAAATCTCTGTGTGCAGGATGCAAGGCACAGGTCGTGGTCCCTTCAGAAAGCTGCACTCTGTGATGTTAGCCCAGGGCATGTCCCTCTACTCTGCTCCAGGCTGCAAGTATTTCCTCCTCTGAGCAAGATTCACGTGTTATCTAAATGTAGTCTGGAGAAAACAACAAACCATAGGGAATGATCTCCATTGCACGCAGGGTTTTTGATTGGCTGTGTTTTCATTTCCACCTCTAATGTCTGTGACTGATGAAGTCCCAAAGGAATGTGCTGGAGAGACGATCCCTCCATGGCTTTGGGCATGCACTCACTGCAGCCTGGCAGGTCTTCTCTCCCCCTTTGTTTCTGTCGTGCTCTAAAACTAAGTGACTGAAAGATTTGAGGCTCAGCTGAATCCACGGCGGCTGCAGAGAGCCAGGACAAAATCTTCTCCTAGGGCAATGCTCAGGAGGATTTTAAACTGCCATCTTGACATTGAGTTATTGTAAATTAACTGTTGCTTCCGGGCAAAGAGTGATGAATGGTCTGAAATGAAGAGATAAGCGTGCACATGGATTCATTCTCCCAGGCTCTGCTGGACCTTCTGTGGTGCTAGCAGATGGGAACCGTTCCCAGGACAGGGAATATTCGGTGCTAGGTCAGTTCTTGTTTTATTATGCTACATGCATATGGAGAATAAATGAGCAGAACTAGTTTGAATTTACACCAGTGTAACACAGAAGAAAAACAAGCTCCTCATGTCATGATGTTGGGGTTCTGTTTGTCCTGCTGCTCTTTTTGACCAGTCTCAACTTCAACTGTCCATGTTTCCATCATTTCATTTAATATTTCCCGTAAGGCTGCAGGTGTCTGATAGTGTCCAACCTGGAGTTGGTATGAGCAGGAAAATGGGAAAGGGGTGGCTTACATTTAGCCCACAGTGGGTGATGCACAGCCAAAGCTCCTGCCAAGTCAGTGGGAATATAACTGCTGCCCTTCAGGGGAAGCAGGATTTGGCCCGCAGGCAGCAAACACGGGATTCATGGTGGGGATTGCAAAAGGGTTTTGTTTCCTGTCTCTGAGTTTTGGATGCATCGTGATTTCTGGTGCAAGAACAGACTGAGAGCAGCTGATGCTGTGTCCTAAATGCCAGCTGTGCAAATTGCACTTGGTAGATTAGGAAAATGCTATTTGCATTGGAGTGACAGTGAAATGCCTGTTGTGGTCATGCACAGGTCGCAGCCAGGCTGCCAGCAGAAGGTCTGGACATGGAGTAGGGATGTGATGGAGAACAATTCTGCCCTTCTGTGTTCTCTTGGAAGGAACGTGCCCGGCGGAAGAGCACATCCCCACACAGTGCCCCTTCCCCTGTGCTCCGGGAGCAGCACACGCAGTGAAGCAGAACCCGGCCATTCCCACTGCATGTGCTCAGCGCCGGAGCAGCAGATCGCAACATTTGCCATCAGAAGGGCGTGAAAAGCACTGCTGTGAGCAGCTTGTGTGTGAGGATGAGGAGAGGCACGGGGAGTTGTGGGAGCTCACCCAAAAGATTCGTGGTTTTTCCTTTTATTTCTGAAATTCACCAGAAACGTCTAATTGACAGTGAAGGAAAACCTGCTGGAGTGGGGCTGCTTGCCAGGGCGCTGCGCAGCACTGTGGGATGGGAACGTGGGGAGATGGGATACATTCGTTGCTGTCGGGGCCTCCAGTTCATTATCACATGGGCTGTGGCCAATGATGGCAGTGTAGATTTCAATTGGAGGGAGATGTCCTTTAATTCCTGTATGCCTGCTTTGTGCATGTATTCCTGCATGCCTGGACTTCTTTATAATTTAAAGTGTGAACTGTGAGTATCAACAGAAGGTGGCTGCAGGCTGAGCCAACGGCATTTGTACTTTCAGCCTTTAAGATGAACGGCCTTTGGGAAGCGATAAGTGTGGTGCTGCTCGGCCCCTCTGAGCTCCTGTAGCCGCGGCTGGCAGCAATGGGGTCAGGGCTGACATCCCAGGCACAGCAGGGAATGGGTGCCCACAGTGCCCACAGTGCCCGGCCAGGTCCTCCCGGGGGACTGCTGCATGGGGAGAGCCTTGGAAGCGCCTGGGAGCTGTTGCTGAGGGAAGGAGATGTGAGCTTGCGTGTACTGGGGCTCCCTTCTTACCTGTATGTTTGCTGTACTGCACTAATTATACATGAGAGAGGAGCACGCTTGATGAAGTTTAATGAGGAAGGAGCTGCTTTGCCATGTAAACCCGAGAGCGGTGCGGTGCGCTCAGCCTGGACGGCCGCCAGCACCTGCGGGCAGCGGGAAGGGCCCGAGCAGATGCCTCCTCCAGAGCTGCCTCGAGGAAGGGTTTGAATTACAAAGGAAGGGAAGGGGCCGAGCTTCCCTCCCCCTCCCTCCTCAGAGGGCAATAGTCGGTTTACTTTAATAATCCCGCTATCGCTGCGGCGGAAGGCGGGCAGCCCGGAGCTCCGCGAGCCGCCGAGTCCTGCAGGGGGCACCGCCGGGAATGCGCTGCCGGCGGCGGAGCTGAGCGCCCGCGGAGCGCAGCCTGTGGCTCTGCCCGGAGCTCACTGCTCTGCCCCGCGGGGGCTGAGGTAAGTCGTCTGCTCACCTTTCACTTCAGCAGTCGCTGGGACTGCCGCGTCACGTTGGCACTGCAGCGACAAAGTACTTCCAGCACCTTGGTGGCCTCCCTTGGGACGTGGCCGATCGAGATTTGAGGAGCCGGACCTTTGCGTATCCTTGCTGTCCATACGCCGCTTTTCTAAAACGGGACAGCGGGCGGAAATGGACAAACCTGACTTTCCAGCGCAGTGTTTCAGCTGCTGGGAACCGCTGGGGCCGCAGCATCGCACACCGTGCCGGGCTTCAGCCGTCAGCGCGGCTCTCCCGGGCTGAGGGGCGGCCGTGCGGGCGGTGGTGGGGAGGGAAGAAAGGAGCGGGGATCCAACAGCGAAGGGGTTTGCTCGGATAGCGCCCGCTCTTATGCAGGGGGTCGGTCGCGGGGTGCGGATCGACTGCTCGGATTGCTTGGGAAGAACATGGAAATTCTGTGCGGTTGTAAAAAAGGAACCGCCGTTGTAAGAAAGGATCGGGGCAGGGCGTGTTTGAGAGCAGCCCGGGTGCGTGTGGGCGGCTGTGTACGTGGTGAGAGTGCAGCACAGCTAACTTTAAAGGGAGACGGACTAAAACTTATGTAATGTGTGAAACTGGATGTCCTTCCCGACGTCCGCGCTGTGAAGCTGAAAGGCACAGCCCTGACACGGCTTTGAAAGCTGCCTTTGTTGCTCATCCCTTCTGCAGTTTGCTTCTCGCGTTCTGTTTGGGGCTGAAGGGGCCGGGTGCGTTCCTCTCCCTCGCTCTCCTCCCCCATCGTTGGTCGCTCCCCATTTCCCCTCCAATTGTCCGCTCTGCTCCTCCTGCGCCGGCCGGAAAAGGGTTTTGTTGGAAAGGAAAGAAGGAAAGTATTTCAGGTTGAAGTCTGGCAAGCATCTGTGTCCTCATCGGGCTGCAGGCACGCTGCTCCCTCCCAGCTCTTTTTTCCCAGAAGCAGCAGAGCGACAAGCAGCGCTTGCCATACCTTAAACAGCAGCAGAACCCCATTTGCCCTTTGGACCGTTCACTATTGAGCAAATAATAATCACAGCTGGAAAACACAGCGTATGAATATGTGCATCTGGGAGCAGGTAGGCAGAGCCAAGGCTGTGACCTCATCTGCTAGGACCGGGGGCTGTGGGGGGTGAGGGGGGGGGGGA
>PPHD01029412.1:0-10609 GCA_002909625.1 Bambusicola thoracicus
GACATTCTGAAGTTTTTTCATACCACTTTTTTCCTATACTTGAATTGATTTATATGCATTTAGATGTGTATGGATATATATTTCCATACCTTTTGTTCCACCTTCAGAAATTGAGCAAGTTCTTCAACAGTGAGGTGATCTTTCTTGTCACTGTAGCTTAAGAGCAGTAAGTAGAGGTCTCGACGCAAGGACATCATCTTGTAAAACACTGAAAATTCTTCAAAATTTAGAGTTCCTTGGTTCTCATCTGTGTCAGCTTCCTAAGAGGTAAGGACACTCAGGTAAGCAAAGTTTTATATAGTTTTATATATAAGAACAGAAATTTAATGAATTCTAATCTGCAGGCTCAAATCCTGATACACATAGGCTAAAATAGCAGCAAAACAATAATACTGTCTATTGGATTTTTGGTGAAAACAGTACTACTTTGGATCCCTACAAAGGTCTCAGTTCCATCTTCAGTTTTGAATTTGTTTCCCATGTAAAGAAGCACACCCTGGGCTTTTTTTCTGATCTATTGCCCTCCTTTATGTCCTGCAGTTATCCTGGATTATAACATAGCAAGGAACATTGTAATTTCACCCCTTGGCTTCCTCTAACAGAGTCTGACATTTAAAAACATTCCAAACAAGGCCACGGTCTTAAATTAATGGTAATTCAAACTGCAGCACTCTGATCCCCCTGTCAGCTCTCTGCAGGGGGTCCAAGACTGCAGCAGCAGTAAGACTGCACACCAAAATATAACCTCAGCAGCCCAGTCTTGATTGCAGTTTTTGTTTATCCTCAGAGGTAGGAAGAGAAGAAAACAGTACTTAACGTATGGTAATACAAGCTTTTCTCCGTGAACATCTGCCTAAGAGGATTGCTTTGGATTTTCAAAACAAAGAATATATTCTGGAGAACTGCTGTCAGACATTATGTAGGTCTCCACAACAACCAAACTTCTTGTTGAGTTCGAGTGTAAGCAGATGACAAAATGAAATAAAGGTGTAGCAATGTGTTAATGTTCCTACAAGTAACACCTTTTATTCATTGCTGTAATACAATGCTTTCTCTCTCATTATAACCCCCGCCCCTTGCTGTCCTCAAGTAGTGTTAAAAAGGCTGTTTGCTACTGTGCAAGTCAGAATGCCTTCTCCACTTATTAAGTCTTATTAATACTGCCTTGTTTGGCCCTGATGGCTTGTCTCTGCATTGGTTCTCCAAACAGAAATCCCTCTCCAAAAGGAGAGGTAGGCATCTCCAGCTCATTATTACTTCACCCTTCTCAAGAAAGCTCTTCCAGTTCATGCCCAACCTCCTTCTGGAGCAAAGGATCCCATCTAATAGCAGATGCAATGAGCAGGCCCGATCTGCTTTACATTCCAAGGATGACATTTTACTTTCCCTTCACAGAAGCTGTTTCATTGATATTCAAGGATGGGAAGCACTGTTTACGCCACTGACTCCCACCAAGTACAACCAACCAAAGCAGCAGCCCCACACTCTGATCCCCAATGCAGGACAGACCTACACTGCTTTGTGAGCCCAGCCATCCCTGTGGAGCCAGAGGTGCTCCCCCAGGCACAGGTCTGCTGGTGCTCACCCCAAAGCTCTAACACTAAGTCGCACAACCAGCACAAACTGCAGCTGACCAAGTGCAAGAGCAGTACAGGGCAGTTAGATATAAGGGTGAGGATTTGTCCCAGAGTTACTTTGCCCTTCCATATTGGTTCCCTGACAGTGTTTGCAATTGCCTTACTTCATTCCTTGGCACTTTAAAAGTTCAGAGTGAACTAATTGCTTCTTTCCTATCAGCATATGGCTTCCCAATGGCCTGACCCTCCTGCAGCATCCAGCAAAATCTGCAAAATCTGAGGAACTCAAGGAGCTGCATTTCATCACACTTTGCTAATGTTACTGTCATCTGAGCTTTAAATTCAGATCACAGCAAGAAAGCCAAGAAGAAATTTATTCCCAGGTATCTGGTGTTGACTGGGATTCTAAATCATGATTTCCGACTTATCCCACACCTTAAATGATGTTTATTGTTTGTGAAAAGAACACAATTCCAGTTCACCTCTGCATCACAACCCTACCACTCTCAGTGCTTCCCAAACGCTTTCGGAGTGACCTATACTCCACGAGATGCACCTCTAATGCTGATTTTATGCCAGACAAGCAACACACTTTTGACCACACAAGATTCTCCAACCTCCCCATGTTTTATAGCAAACTGGATTCCGGATAGTACTGTTTTTGGAGAGTTATAAAAAATTTATTTTGCTCTCCGTTATGCCTTGGCTTGTCTTTCCTTTCCTACAGTGTAAACAAACGGGCTGGTGGAAAATGGTAACTGCTTTCACACAATAGACATAAAAAATTGATTCTGGCTAAGAGAGAAAGTTTTAAAAAACTGTAATTACTTTCATAAAGCCAGTTTCTATTAAATATTTTTCCATAAAGGAAATGAAAAAGTTTTCAATAGAACAACTTTATTACCTATCAATGCCAGCATAGAATAATTCATTTCATAGCAATGAAAACAACAGTGCATCTAAAAAAGTACTATTAATGAATACTCTTCTATGAAGCAATACCAATGAATTCTCTTCTATGTAGCTCATTCAGTTAAACCAGTTAAATCCTTGTCTATAAAAAGACATGACTTAGGAAAAAATATGTGAGGTGTTGTAGTGGAGGACACACTTTTAGGTCCAAACTTCCAGACACTGCTCTGGATCTGTCCAGAAACATACTGTAACCAGCACTGTCTCACCCCAATAGCAGTGGGTGTTAGAGGTCACCAACCTGAAACATCTGCCGGACCTTCCTGCGGGGCAGGTTAACATTTAGCTTATGCATCAGCTGGTGGATCTCTTCAATGTTCAGCAGGCCATCTCCATTCTTGTCAGCTTCCTCAAAAGTTTGTTTCACCCAGCTGCAAAAGTGTCAAGGAAAGGTACAAGAGAGTGATCTCCCCTTGGAAGAGGGAAGCAGAGCAGTTGGGCAGGTAAGGGACAAGATTCAAACTCAGGAGCGTAAGAGTTCTCCAGCTCCTTAAATTCTGCTAGGGAGAAGAACTGAGCAGTATTCAATCCAGCTGTCACAAACGTGTCTTTCAAGTCAGAGCCTCTGAGCAAAACAGGTGAATTAAAACATCCCACCATCTGTGTGAGAGATGTCGGGGTACGCCATGAAAAACTCACTGCTGGCAAAGATCTGATGCTACCTACACGGTACTCCTTGTGTTGATGCCAAACCAAACTGTTTTTTACTTCTGTATCTTTTCTGGTACAGCTTGCTATTGCATCATCTAGCTGGTAGAACCAAGACTACTGACCTACACTGAGTTAACATCTGAGGGCAATTGGTTTCACGACTCACAGGACAGAAGCCCAACAGCCATCTGTATCAGAGATGACATTAATCTAATGCAAAGGACTGGAATAAAGACGACTCAACCAAATCAGGCAAAGTACACTATTATGAGCCAGAGGTTAATGAGAGCCTCAGTAACAATTAGCCACTCTTGATTTTCCATGTCTTTCCTCTTAGACTATCATACATTTCTTTCATTTCTGTAG
Organism: Bambusicola thoracicus; assembly: GCA_002909625.1. Taxonomy (NCBI): domain Eukaryota; kingdom Metazoa; phylum Chordata; class Aves; order Galliformes; family Phasianidae; genus Bambusicola; species Bambusicola thoracicus. The sequence continues at coordinate 3,567 of PPHD01029412.1, forward strand.
AACTTCTTTGACGACTGCTTTCTCTCCAATATTTCTACCGTCATTTTTTTTTCACATGTCCCACAGGGCAGCAAGTCCACGACATCATAATTTCTACAGAGAAAATGTATAGCAATTATACATTTAGGATGTAATGACATCAAAGCTCACAGCTGTCAAGGTCAGCAAACAGGACTTGATTCTTTTCATTGCATATAGCTCATCTCCACAGTGACGTTTCCTGGGATGTTCTGAAGGTCTGTGTGTGTTTGAACCAAATTTCATCCATACCCTTGCTATGGACAGCAGTTTCATTTCAATATTTAAAACTGGTACCAGTTTGTGACAATTATTTCCACCTAGGTTCATAATACTTGCCCCTTCACTCTTATTTCTGACATTAGCTTCTCCTCTAAGAATGTACTCAGCATAGTTTTCAAGTATTGCTGCACTTGCTCTGACATTTTAATGCACTTCCCTTAATTTTGCTTGAACTTCTCCATGTTCTAAGCAGTAACTTTTACTCCCCTTCTCGAACATATATTCCTCAGCAGCTTTTGCTAAGTTCTTCCTCTAACTGGAACTGTAACATGGACGTTTTGTGTGCTGTGTCCGAGCTGCCATATTTGTAACACAAACAAGGTTTGAAGGGATGTTTCAGCAGTAGAGAACATACAGCAGATACGTGCAGCTCAGAGAAGCCATGGATAAATATAGCAAGCTGAGTATGTGTGCAACAGAGCATGCAATATATCCCTCAAATGGATCTGTGCATCAGAATTAACCACTGAAAGTATAAATTCAAAACATCTACTGTGTCTGTCGTCCAGGAGGAATATTTACAAATGATCACTGCAGCCTTCTCTGAGGCAAAAAAAGAGACAGATAACAATTATTATCAAGATTAAGTGCTGATTTTGTTTTGTTTTTTTAGTTAGAGGGAAGAGCATTCTTTGTATTTAACACACTAGTCTGCTCTCCTGCAAAAGAAAACATATCAAGAAAATACTCGGGGAATATAATCCTTGCAAGAAGTTTGTTTGGGATACTGGGTTACAAAAATACTTAAGGAGCTCTAAAGATCTGTGTTTCTGACAAACACTGGAGGCTGCAAAGTAGGCACAGATATCTGACACACATCACCTAAGAGAAACAGAGGGCCACAAGTTAGCTGTCATTTTACCAAAGGACTGAAAAAGTTTAGAGTTTCAAGTGGGCAAAGGCTAAGAAATTCAAGTTTCCAACCAGTAAATAACTTCAAAACAGTGCCTTCTAGTAAACCTTGCAATTTGAAGCAGGAGAATAAAAGAACAGCTGAGCAAACAGAAGATGACATAAATCCTTCCATGATGGACATTTCAGGACACAGAAGCTTTACCAAATGGTCAGTAGCACAGCACCCTCAGATCAGCCAGGCTGCATAAACTCACACACAAAAAGCATGTAAGAAAAACATGGAAAAAGAACAGCTACAGAGGAGTAACACTACTGCTGAACTGCACTGGAGGCCCGATCAAACCACCCTTCAAAGTCATGCTGGGGTTAGTATTCATTGAGATAACTATAAACATATGTTCTGACACTTTGGTAGGGATTTCACTAACAAAATGCAGGACTGCCCACTGACTTCCATGGAGTTTAATCCGGTCCCTGAGGCACAGTTAATGTTTTATTGCACACGTATGCATCCACGTCACACTTATCTAACATTTCCATCTCAATCAGTGGCAAAAGAAAGTTTGGTTAAACTGGCAGGAGATGAACACCATGTACCAAATTCACTAAAAAACAAGTAAGAAATACTGAACTGAAAGCCAGTGCTCAGGTTTGTAAAAGGATACTGATCGTGAGTTCTCTGTCGCTTAGCGAGCGAGTCCTCATCACTTATCCCAGCCATCAAATATTTCAGTCCTGTGATCCAGGTGCGAGCTTCCTCTGGGTTAGAGGTAATCAGATCCAGTGACTCCAGGTGGTTGCCATGGTAAATGGTAAAGCAACAGCTCGGGTCAAAGCTCCCCTCTGCATGGCGGTGGAAGATTTCAGACTGACGGCCTTCGGTCACTTTGTAAATAGAATCGATGACAACTGTGGGGAAAAAGAAATCACAAAGCGATACGCTTGCATAACCACCCAAGCACACTCTGCTTTTCAGCAACTCTGAATTATTCAGGCTAACAGTCATTAAGCACTTTTCAACATTAGATCGTAATAGGGGATCACTTTAAAATAAGTGAAGAGCATTTACGCAATCGATCCAAAACATATTACTCACTGTCCTGTCCGTAATCCACACTTTAATGCTCAACTTCCCAAGTTGAAAAATGGATTAAAAAGGATTATAAATTTACTTTTTGCCTTTTCACTTTTTCTGGACGGTCTCCATCGGATGCAGGTCCTGTGCTCGTCCAGGTAGAAGAGACGAACAAGCCCTTTGGTTCCACTCTTCAGCTTAACCATCTGAGTCCCAGACTGCATAACACTCATGCATCTTTCAACTGTGAAGCAGAACAGAGTAAGTTCAACTGAACAGCCATCTATTTCCACCAGTAAAATGACATAACTTTCAAACTTCCACTATACATAAAACATTTGCCTTTCACTTTCAGTGTCAGGAAATGTGAAGAAGTAACAGTGTATCTCTCGCAAGTTCTCCTAGTAAGAAAATAGAATCATAGAATCATAGAATTACTCAGGTTGGAAGGGACCCCAAGGATCATCAAGTCCAACCGCAGCCTAACCATAGTACCCTAACTCTAACTACCCTCTGCTAACACATCTGTCAAAACATCACAGAGAAGAAGCCAAAGGAAATCAAATACTGAAAGGAAGTATTTTGTAGTTGTCCTATGCTTACTTCCTCCAAATACATGTATGTATTTAAATTACTAGACACCGTGCTGTAATTTTAAAAGCCAGCACTCTGCCAAGTTTGAATGGCAAGACCATCGCTCAGTCCTCATTCCTTTGGGCTCAGTAATTCTTTATCTTCGATCCTGTGGTTTTGACACAGTTTGAACTGTTAATGGAATTATAAACACACGGTCCCACTGCGCTGCCACACACACAATTACAGCCTTCCTCTCCTGCTACCAAATTTCAAGCACACAAGCTTCTTTTTATCTACCCATCCCATCTAGGCTGATGGAGTTTTTTTTCTCCTTGTTTTGATTGCAGTAGACCCATCTCCTCCATTTCATCTCACCTCTTCCCTCCCACGCTTCTCCATGCACTAAGATCAAGATAACGTTTCCCCTTGATCTCAGTGTATAGCCATGTTCTTAAATTACTTTCCTGTTTCTGTCTGTCTGCAGCCTCTCCTCACTCGGTATCGCTCCAAAATCACCACCTGGTGATCTGCTTTCACCCTGGCTGGCTCCCAAACACTGCCCAGTCTTTACTCCTCATCATCTTCTTCCTCCTAGACCACAGCAAAGACCCGCAGAGCCTCCTCCTCCCTGGGGGAGCCAGAACCGATGGATGGGTGGACTGGGCAGTGCTTTCAGACGAACCAGAAGAGATAGAAATCAAAGCAGAAACAGGTACCACTGTCACTAAAGGGTACCCACAAGAGACCCATAAGGGCTTTGACTCAAAGCTACCCGCAGGCACACAGAGCAGCAGGCAGCCATGCCTCCAAACAGCACGGGTTGGAGGAGCTGCAGCCTCAAAGAAGGGAGAGTAACTGAAGCAAAAGCAGTCCCTGAAACTTACTGTGTACACAAGGACTGAGCCTTCCACTTCAGAACAAGTTCAGTGCAAGTCTGCCTCGAATTCACCTTAATAAAATAGTCCTCCACGAAAGAAGATGGTGGGAGTGTACGAATATGGAAACCTGAACCACTACATTAACTTGGCAGGCAGGCTGCATGCACATCTGTATTTCACTGCTGAAGTGTTCTATTACAACAAGGTTTTGGCTTAGAGGTTTAGCAACAAGCTACTCAACAGAAAATCTGCATCTCTGCACCTAAGCCTATCGGTTACTAATAAGTCTTAAAGATAAGTAATTCTCACCTAAGTCTTCCTATTAGCATTAGCTCACCTGTGAGGATAACAGCTATTTCACTGAGCTGTTGTTGAGGACCACTAACAAAAGGCAGCAGAGAGAGGACTGCTTTTCCTTCACGTAAGAAAAGCAGAAGATAGACCACAATCAGATAATTGCAACAGACAACAACCATACAACTTATCTGTCGCTGTTTCAATTGCCTAAATATTACTATATCACGTAAATAAAATAGATGCATTTCACAAGTTAATGTAAATAAGAACAACTAACCCTAACCTTAAATGAGAACAGTGGACATGTATGCAGTGAACTTTCTTACATGTTAGCAGAAGGGATGCGCTCCAAAGAAAGGTTTGGGGCAGCTGAAGTGCTACACCATCCAACTTCAGGAGGTTGTTTCCTTTTTCTCTCTAACTTACAAGCTACACCATCCCTGCTTTTCAGTAACTTATGAAACACAAGCACACCAAGAAACAAGGTCCTCTTCCAAACCCACTTCCAGCATGCTGATTTCAGACTCTGGCCAGACACACACCCGAGATGGGCACCGGGTATTTTCAGATAAAGCAATGACCATCACTCTTAGCAATACACACATCTTGTTGCCAGGAGCTACTCTGCTCCTTCACTGAGCACTAGGCCAAACGCTGACACATTGGTGCCAGCTGCACCATCTCTGGCACGTCCACGCTGATCAGCAGCTGGCAGAGCCCTGCAGCCGGGAAGGAAGGAATCCAAGCCTGCAAGTCCAGATGTTACCTGAGATCCCCGTTCAGGGGATGCAATGTGTTCCACCTGACATGCTGCTCCTCGCTGTCCAGCAAGCCTCACTTATGCCAGGGACACTAAGCTGGAGCTCTAATCCATAACCACGTGCTGCCAGGTGTGCAACTTTACCCCATGCCTGCAAGGGATGATGCCACCTACCTGACCAAAGAAAGCTGCAAGCCCCATACTTTTCACTGTGTGTCCGTGCAGGAGGTTGCACAACACTCACCATTCCAACCAAGCATGCTACATGCGTGCTGATGTTTCCTGGGGCAGCTGAGCAGGATCCCACCTGCACCTCCTCCTGCAGGCAGCTCTGCCTACTCTGCTTACACAGAACGGGCTGTGTGGCTGCTGTATGCAAACAGCCCATGTGCTTACAGGAAAGCATCCGGAAATTAACACAGTGGGCCTTAATAAAGCCAACACTGTAAGATGCAAATATACTTAATAGCTTTAGGAACAACAACATCCTACTTCACTTAAGTTGCAAGGAAAAATAAAAAAGAAAGATGAATGCTGTGGTTTCTCTCTCCTGCTGCCTACATAAAGAAAAACAGCACATAAAATAATCCTTATTTTTCCCCATTGTACTGCTATGTATTATGAAATTAATATTTAGAAGTGCAACCAAAAGAGAAAAGGTTCCGTCTTGCTTTTATGGACTTAATGGTACAGCCATCTGACAAAATAAAGAGATTAAATAAGGCATAAAGAGTATTATCAAACAGACAATGAGAAGTGTAATTACTAAAGAGGATATAAATTGTATTTCTAAATTATATGCAGTCTGCATTAAGCCAACATTAAGCTTGAGGAGATGAGATAAAACCATAAAATAAACCCATAAAATGCAGAAGTTATTTTCAATTGTAATGTCAGCTCCTCCCTGTGCATTTTGGCATTCCCCAGCTGTGTGAGGTCAGTGTCTCCAGTCCGGCTATGCATCTTGCAAATAGACAGGTTGTTTCTCTGCTCAGAGAGGAATGACAGCAGACACCCCAGCAGCAGGAGCACCACACGGCACTGCCGGGCTCCTGGGGCCACCTCCTGCAATCCTCAAAGCAGGGGCACATCCTGCATGTCACCTCTGCACCTGCACTGCTGCAGTCAAGGTGTGCTCCCACCCCCAGGCTCTCCTTGGAGCACAGCTGCAGCGATGCACAGCCACGTTCCAAAGCAATGAGAAAAAAACAAAACCAAAAAACAAGCACTCACACCTCAGACCAGAGAGCAGCATGCACTGGTGGGATCCAAGCAGTAAAGACATTCTGGATGAAACCACAGAAGCGCTTGTCTATCTGGACTCTCATCATCCCTCTTTGCAGCCACCTCTTGCTGTAAGTTGGCCATCGCACTAACGCTGTTGGGACTCACTGACTCCCTGCACCCACTGGTGAGCACACTTCAGCCAAGTCCCACAGAGCCGTGCTGACATCTGGAATGCTGTGCAGCTTCCCACTAACATCATCACGCTGCTGATGGCCGGACTGTTACGTAACGAAGCACAGGATAACAAAGAGGGCAGAGCGAGCCCTCTGCCCCCAGCAGCACCGCTTCTAATAACCACATCTCATATTGGACATGGGATTTTAATTCGCTTTATGGTAACTCTCCCAACCCCTTGCGTAACTTTAAGCTTCTTACGGTGGTTTTAATCATCATCTCAGAGCAGAGTGCTGACATGAGATGGACGATCTCTCACACTTCTGCAAATCTGAAGCAATCCTTGGTCCCACCCACAGCAGTGCCTCTGGGGCTGCCAGCTCCCTGGAGTGCCCAGGAAAGCAGACATACAACACGGGGAGGTATCCACAACACACCAACACAGCATTCAAAACAACTGTGAATGGCCTACAGTCTATGAAGATCATTAAATCTGAAGAACTCATGCCCGTACATTCACTAAATAACATGCAGACAAAAAGCGGCTGAAGGGGGAGACCACCACCACACACCATGCAGAAGGGGAGAAGAGAATTATCAACGTAGTTTTAACCCTTAAGTCTGAGATCCGTCTGGTGTGAGCTTTTGTTTGTTCTCCCAGCAGTTATGGTTTAGGAATAACATATATTTCATAGTAACCACTGATCGGCCTCCATATTGAGATTTCCAGCATGATGCTTCCAAGACAAGCAATTTAAATGATTTCTATATCTCTATTTATATTGTACTATATATATATATATGTTCCGAGAGGAAGGCTTCTACTCTATAGCTGGCTGATGCCTGACAGCACTGAGCTACTGCTCCTGCCCTGGGAACACCCACAGTCCTTTCCTAGACA
>PPHD01029413.1:0-10609 GCA_002909625.1 Bambusicola thoracicus
GCCTGGCCTTGAATGCCTCCAGGGATGGGGCATCCACAGCCTCCTTGGGCAACCTGTTCCAGTGCATCACCACCCTCTGAGTGAAAAACTTCCTCCTAATATCTAACCTAAGCCTCCCCTGTCCCAGTTTGAAACCATTCCCCCTTGTCCTATCACTATCCACCCTTGTAAACAGTCATACCCCCTTCTGTTTATACACTCCCTTCTGGTATTGGAAGGCCACAATGAGAAAATATAATTATTGCTCAGTGTAATGGGATTTTGGGAAGCAAAGGGGAATATACCTGGAACAAGAAAACAGTGTTTGCTTCAATTGTAGTGAATTTTATTAGCTGCTGTTTTTCCCCCTTTGTCAGCCAAATGTGGCAGTTACAAATCTCTACCTATTAATTAGTTTGTAGAATTAATCTTTCTTGAGTAGCAATCTTTTTTATTTTTATTTTTTAGAAAGTAGAGAAATCAAACCTATCTGGATGAAAACATTTCACATTAAAGGCAGCTTTTACGCTGGTGACATCTCGTTTTGTGTTGTATTGCCCTACTCTGAATCTCTGAGAAAATTCAGAGAACAGCAGCAGAACAAATGATTGAAAGTTAGGGAATAAGGGAAGATAAGCTTAGATAAAAAATGTGAAATATAATTTAGCACTCCTTTTTCTTTAAAGAATTAGCTAGCAGGGAAATATGGAGATTCTTATCATGGTGTATGCTCTCTAGCAGTAGACTGTAGAATGCATCTGAATTTTGCATCTTGGTCAGTCCTTGAACCAAGGCTTGAGTTTGTATGTACTGGCATAAGAAAATGAAATACCACGGTATTAGGAGATAAAAATCAAATTATTGCAGTTAGTGTAACATGATTGTGATTGTTTTGGTTTTTATGATAGTGATGTAGTAGGATCTCTGGAATGCAAAATTGGATGTTTGTGTGTTCATGCAAATCAGGCTTAACGATGGCTTAGCTCCGCTGTGCATCCTGAGATCTGGGTTGATGCTTGAAAGGAATTGTGGAAGTGAAATTGTGGAAGTGAAAGTACTCCTATTCATTTTGTGCAAGTTCATAGTCAAACGGCACGGGTGAATTTTAAGTTGTTTTCTATAATCAATGTTTGGTTTTCATGCCAAGAGGGTTTTCAAAGTGTAAGAGTGTGGCATGTGAGCCTTACACCTCAGAACACCATGAGCAAAGCTACAGATTCTTGTACTAAATGCAGCCACTTTTTTTGCATTGATATGAAAGCCTCGTTTTTACGTTAGTTCTGAACATTAGTGAAGATTAAGAACAATGTCTAGCTTTTCTGCCTGTTGTTCTATTAACCTTTGTCTGCTCCACTCAAAGAGCACTTTGATACCTGCCCTGCAAGAGTAGGCTTTATTCTAAATTTGGCTAAATGTTTCTATGCCCAACTGTGATAGAGACCAGGCAGTGGACTGTATTGTGCTTATAAAGCAGCTTTTACAATATAGCATTTACAAAGTAGCTTGCTTGGCTTTGCTCTGAGCTTCAATGGTAAACAGGAAAGCATTTGAGGAGGAAAAAATAAAAAGTACCCAGTGCCTGGGGCATAGCTTTTCTCATTGCTCAAAAGAGGAAAAGATGTAGTGCATTCATTTGAAAAAAATGAATATACAATAAACACGGAGGCCTGTGAGATAGCAGGAGAAAAAGCAAAGCACAGAACATCTCTGTACTGCCTGTATCTGAGTGTAAGTGAATTAAAAAATGTTAATCACCAATGGGAAGGTTTAAAATGTGTTTTCCTTGGCATGGACTTTTCAGTTGTGAATAAGCCTGACTTTTGATATTAACATGAACAGTTACATTAGGAAACTTGATAGTTTCTCTGTTCATAAAAAGATTTAAAGTGAAGATAACCTGCTTCTAAACATAAACCTTTTGTTAGACAGTTGTTGAGTCCCTCCCTTCTTGCCTCTCCCACTCCCCAAAAATGCTGCCCAGAAGTCCCTGGGTGGGATAACTCTTAAATCAATTGGGGTATATTTAGCAGATCTGTTGTTTCTGTCTGATTTATAATGAGTTCTGCTGCATATGATCTGAACACTAAGCTATCCAGAAAAGGGTTTCAGTTTATTACAGTGACATCATGTAATTACATTGAAGTACGTGATGATAGTATTTAAGCCTTAAGATGTTTTGGAGGGAAATAATGCAAATAATTATTTGTGCATCAATTCAGATTAAAAAAAAAAAAAAGGCAGCTAGAGAACAGGTCAAGATTCATACTACTTGTTGGCTGAGCTTTACGTATTCCAATTAATGATTTGAGGTTTGACTTGAAGTTCTACAATTATTTGGAAGTAGGCCATCTCATGCTGAGCTGAAACATCAGGCCATTTTAAATGAGATACCGAGCATGCTCATATCAAGTACCCACTCTTTCAGATATTGCAGCGAGTGTCTCTGTTCCCTGTTAGTAGAGCTGTCATTCAATTGAAGTAGAGGAGAGCACAGCATGCCCTTTTGTCATCCTTCTATCGGTGCGCATATGATTTCTCTGGGAGCTGGAAATTTGAGATGTGAGCTCAGCCTCTCTGTTAGAACGTCAGTGGTGTCGGTGAGTTGATGTTAATCTCTTCCTTTCTAATGCCTTTTAGGTACCTCGGATAAAGCTCAGCTTCGTACTTGTCTCTATTCTCTGATAATGGCATCTATCTGAAATGTCTCTGCTACTCTCTTCAGTAAAATAATTCTGGCATGTATGTATTAATTTCTTTAGTGAAAAAGAATTGCTTTTTTAACAGGAATGCTAGGCTGCTTAGCTCAGAAGTCCAACAAATGGGCATGTGTCTTTTCTTCTGACTTCAAATTAGCCAACTGTTCCAAATGTAACGGCAGTTCTTGTTAAAGAACTGTCACATTTTTCATGCTCTTTATGTCCTTAGTAAATTGGTTTAAATCTAGGTTATTTTGTCTATCTGACATTTAAAGGGAGTTTGAATACTCTTGTAAAAGAATTGCATTAATGTAAGACAGTATTGAAAGACAGTTATGGTATTTCATTTTAACAAAAATTGCTAACCACTTTAAGTCAGCTGTTGTCATCTGTTAATTTTGCTAATAGATGTGCATGCATTTCTTCTTTTTAATCAGTTAAGAAATAAAAAATCTCTCAGCTCTGTGTTGTGACTGAGATTTTGCACTTTGGTGGGCTGTCACAGCAATTTCTGAACAAATTTTTAACCTTGATCATAGCTAATGTATATGTTTGATACAGCTCAACATTTAATTCAGTTTCAGTGAACTATAAGAAGGTAGGATTTATAATTTGAAGCAGTGTCAAAGCTTAGTTCTTGCAACTTATTTGAATACTTTGCTCCAAGAGCATCTACAGTATGACTTTTAGATTCCTCAATGAAAGGCTTTTAACTTGTAGCAAAAAAGCCAGTTGATAATGTATTTTTAAAATGTGTAAACTTGGATTGTAAAAAGCAGTGACAGTCCCTGTACCAGTCAGTCCCTAATTGCATTTCCCCCCCAGTGAATAAAAATGATTTAAGATCAGCCTTTTAATTAAACTTCATGCGTGTTCTGAGGTTTCAGTTGTGACATACTGGAGTAATTGCCTAAAAATACAGCTCATTACTGGATTGTGATTAGAGGTCTTAATTATTTTTTTTTTAGATCACGTGTTTGTGTTGGGGGAGTTATGCTTTATAGCGATGCATATATCCTTAAAATAATGCACTGGATAGAAGAGTGGAAGGACGGTGGCTAAAACTGCCCACACTTGGATTCCCTGAGGTTGCGGAAGAGCTCACTGCTAACCATTTCCCCCAGTGTGGTTGGAGCTACCCCGGCTCACCTGAGGGCAATCACATCCCACAGGCTGCACTGAGGCCTTGGGCTTCCAGCTGGGAAGGAGACAAACATGTTGGTGTGTGTGGGTCTGGAGTTGTGGAGGCCAGTTTGTATGACCCTCTGGTACAGAGCTCTTAGGGAAACGGTCAAAACGGGTAGATGAGATGAGTCAGGGTTTCTGTTGAAGCCTGAGGACAGCACATTTAATTGAGGCCTTGCTCTGGCAGAGGGTTGTCAGAACCCATCAGCAAACCTGCGGATTGGCTGCTGAAACAGGATGCCAGGGAACAGTTGTCTGAGAGAGAGGCACTAAGGGCTACCTGTGAGTCTGTGTTGTGGGAAATTATATTCCTGTGCTGACTTACTTTCAAAGCACTTGATGTATTTCCAATACTGTATTTTTACCCTTCTACTAGAATACCTAATTTCCTAGTGCTTGGTTACTTCAGGTGCTGTTAGCTGTGAGTCTTAGAGATCTGGAAAATGTGAAGAAATCATACAGATTTGCCATAGGAGAGCTGAGTTTCCAGATGGAAAGCCAACCCAGAAATTTTGAGACCTTGGTTTGCTTAAGGAAATTAAGAGTTGAGAAAGCTCAAGATCTGTACCAGTGGCTGCAGAACAGGTGCAAGAAGTGCATGCAAAGGAAGGTGCATTTGGCTGTTCCAGTGGTGTTGTCACCGATAACATGGAGAACTGCTTTGGGTCCCTCCTTTGGATCACTGAAGGTGTTTGGGCTTAGTATGTTTCTCCTGAGCTGTCCCTTTGAAATAACAACTAATATCAAATTATATAAAGTGGTATTTTATAGTTTGTAAGAGAACAGTGTTAGTCTCAAGGAAAGCAGAAACTAGGAAGTGGTAAACATCTCAGGTTGTCCTTATAAACTTTATCTTGTCTATTTTATTCCTCAGAATGCTGTTTCTCCTTTGCTTTGCAGTGAGGACTGAGCCAGCTAGTTTAAAAAAAAAAAATAATGTAATTCCTGTATTACAGTTATAGGAGTTAACTGAAATTTTTACAGGCGAGATACCATCTACTTGCATTGCTGCTCTTGTCTATACCCATTTTATTTATTATGCAACCTCACTCTTGGTTATGGATAGCATGTAGGAAAACAGTGCAAAAATATGTGAATTTGAGATCTCGGAAGACCTGATATCTGAATGCCGCCTTTTGCTTTACTGTAATTTTACTGTGTTTTGTTAATTTCTGTATGCGTGTATATGAGTGTGTAAATATATTGTGTGTGTGTATGTATATATAAAAATATGCTGAGAGGTGAATCCGTACAAGGGCTGCTGGTTGTACATTTGTTTACAAGGCAACCAGATTCTGAATTGAAAACTGAAATGAAAAAACAGTTGTCAGTTTTTGTTGTCAGTCAGTCTTTTTACACATACCAGTCACCAGTAGGATTTTATTGTATTTCACTGTGGTTCATTGTATTGTAACATCCAGTAAAATTCCAGAGTAAAAGCTTAAGTTCTTAGGACTCCACTGTGTAGATGTCCCCTTTAGATTTTCAGAAACCATAGGTTTTCTGCAAGCACTTCAAGGTGCCCATTCATGTGACTGGCAACGTAAGACATGTAAATCACCTTGGGTTTTTTTGGTTGTTGTTTTGTTTTGTTTTTTGTTTGTTTGTTTTTGAAGAGGATTTAAAAAAAATGATTCAGTTGTCCAGAAGGAACTGATCTATTTGGCACTTTTTTATTAAGATAGCTGAATAGCCTTGAGAATGTATTAGAGACTTCAGCCATCTTGCAGACTTTCAGAGGCAGTACCACTGCTGAAATAATGTTGAAATAAACTTTGTATCGCTTCAGGTTTTTTTTAGCATAAATGTTGGCATGCAACTAAGAAAAAAACATTAGCAAAGGATATGGAAGTTAGGGACATGAGGTGAGTGAGGGGGAACCTCTTGTTTGTATGGCAGTCAGTCCGCCTGCCAGCTAGTTTTTGAATGATTAAAATCTGGGTAGTGAAGGCTATCAGACTGTCTTCTAAATGAAAGATTTTACTACTGCTGACACTTGTTCATGTGCCAGATGGAGAACTGTGACAATTTTAGACTGAAGGTTGTATCTAAAATCCTCGTCAGCATTCTGCAGCATGTCTTGACCCATTTTAGACAGTATTCTATGGGCTGATAATGTGAAGAGGAAAATGACTTTTTTTTAGACACTTTTTTTTTTTAATAGGGTGTAGGAAGGAATGGAGCTATGTTTGACAATCATGATCTAAATTTCCATTTCAAAATGAGAAAAGAAACTGCACACCAGTTTAAACTCATTTAAATTATTTGGCTATCATATCTGCATTGAGGCTGAGATTTTAATAGAAAAATAACAAAGGCATTCTTAGATCTTTCTATATGTATATAGAACAAGTTCAGAAACCAAATGCTAATCTAAAAAGTTTCAGATCCCCTGCAAGTTGCTTATTCATTTCGTGGTGTTTTTTTTTTTTTTCTTTTCATTTTTTAAATCTTCAGCTGGCTTCTGTGAAGAGAATACAAGAAAGAAGTTGGCTAAACCTTGGCTGAATGAGCTGGGAATTGTCTCTATGTTTTCCAAGCATTGACATTTAAAGTGGGTGTTAGGTACAGTCCTGTGAATTTTGGCAGCTTTTAGCCATGTAGATGTTAGATCATCACAATTCTGTAATGAATAGGTATTTGGTGGGAATTTCCATCACTGAAAGTTTAGAAAGGTATTACATACAAGAGCTTTACATTACCTGAAGGAGAACCAAGAGTAAAAATTCCTTTTTGTAGGTCAGAAGCTCTTCATACATCAGTTAATAAAAAACAAAATGGAAGAGAAAAGGAGGGGGAGAAAGGGGAGGGGGGGGAAGCATGGTGCTGTTTCTAAAAATAGCATCTAAATTTTAATTTTTTCCATGTATTTGCAGAGAAGTGCCATAGAAGTAGTTGAAACATCTTTCACTTTATTTATATACATGTATCAATATTTTTAAGAGGATCTGGAATAGTAGTTTATGCTCCAGAGAACATCAACAATTGAAGTATTTTTAGTTTTCAATCTAATGCACATTTCTGTACTGTGGTAGTGAGGGAATGACTTAGTGCTTAAACATCTCAGTGGCTTCAAGAAAACTAGAATTGCATTTTGTTCGTGAAACTGATCTGAATTTCATGAAAACATGCCATATAGCAATTCACTTTATTTCTAAGCCCGTCACAAATTTGTGTTTTTCCAACGCATTGGGATCAGAGAGGAGTGGAGAGCTGATTTGGGCATATGATTTGGACAAGGCTTGAAAATAAATTATGTTTTGTGTGTATATTCATACCTTCATCCAAAGAGGTTTCCATGTTCTCCTATTTATATGGAAATTATTAATGTAGTTGTTATTTCAGTAGTTAAATATTATTCACCAAGCTCCCTTTGCTCTTGTGCCATTATTTATAATAGCGTGCAGATATTTTTTCCAGGGAATTACTCAGGCACTCTAACATAACCATGCTGGTTCAGAATCCCTCATTTGCATGGAAGTTAACATATGGGCACTTTATTAGAGAGTTTTTAATCAGAGAAAACCCGGTGTTTGATGACGAATCCAGTAACTGGTGGAATGACCCTCAAGCTTAACTTTTAATAGAACAATATTTGCTTTGTAGTCTTTAGAGGTCTCTCTTCTTGACCAAATTTAATGTGACTTTTTGTTTCTTAACAAAGAAACAAAATGGCTGTATTGCACTCCTTAAAATACTGCCATGGCTTTCTGACAACCTCAGGTATGTGAAGTTGTATTCAGTTTATCACGATGAAAGATTTTGAGAGGGAAAAAAAGTGCTTCTAGACCAAAAGAATGTGAAAAGGTTTTCAGAATTGTCATTAAAATTAGGTTGGATATTAGGAGGAAGTTTTTCACACAGAGGGTGGTGACGCACTGGAACACAGGTTGCCCAGGGAGGTTGTGGATGCCCCATCCCTGGAGGCATTCAAGGCCAGGCTGGATGTGGCTCTGGGCAGCCTGGTTTACTGGTTGGTGACCCTGCACATAGCAGGGGGGTTGGAACTCCATGATTATTGTGGTCCTTTTCAGCGCAAGCCATTCTTTGATTCTGTGATTAAAATAAGACTTTGTATCTTAACTGGAAATCTAGAATAGATTACTTTATTCTGTTTTTCAGTTTTTTTGAGATATACTATGAACCTTTTTTTTTTTCCTGCTAGAAAATCTAGCCTAAAACAGCAAGTTTGTCACGCAGCAGGAGAGATGAAAAAGACGCTACTTAAACAGTGGCGTTTTCTGTTGTAATGCTGTTTTATTGTACACTGCCCAGTACATTTGTTTTCTGTGCAAGCAAAGAAAAGGCACGAATCTTTTAGAAGCTTTCAGGTGAAGACTCTCAAAATAAGTATCTGAGGGCTGCTTTTGGAAGTACCTCAAAGAGCTGTTGTTATCTTTCTGGTGAAGTCTGGCTGCTGCTCAGCAGATGACAGCAGTGCCAGTGTTGAAGAGGGATTTGCCCAGAGGGAAAGAAGAGGCGGTGTGAATTGCAGAAAATAGTTGTGAGTGATGGAATTTTGCTAGATCCTTAAAATTATGTCCTAAAATGCATCTCATGGAAACATCTGTAAGCTGGTCATCGATCAAAAGGAAAAGGAAAGCCAGCTACCAGATGGCTTACCTGAGCCCTTTGCAGTTTTCCGTTACTAAGACCTTCACTGACTTCATAGATTTTGGCTGAGTTGGATTTTTAACTCCTCTAACTATCAGAATACCTCAGTGTTGTTCCATTACAGCACTATTATCTTGCAGTTTCTGTTGCATTTAATTGCTTTAATGTCAGAGAGTATTCTGTGTCATAGTATTATAAATTGGAAATGGAAACAAGGATTTACTCTTAGCCAAGGTCACATAGAAAGTCTTACGAAACAGAAAGCAAAGCTGGAGGGCATATAACCCTGATGTAATTAGCCTGATGTTGTGATCCCTGAGCTACTGTCAGTGAAATATCACAGGTACTGAAAGGCATGTCAGTGCAAAGCTGCACCTGGCCCAATGGGAAGAAAAGCCAAATAGCTGTAGGGAAACTGCAGGCTGCACTGTTTGTGAGATTTTAGCTACTGGCTTTGTGTTATACCATCTGGAAATGCCAGATCACTTGCAGCTGGTTCTGGTATCTTAACACAACACTCACAGTAACATGGTATTATGTTTAAGCTTCTTGTCAGTATGGGATTCTGATCACTAAGGTATCCTTCCCCTTATTTTGTTCTGTGGCGATTCTCTTTTGCAGCATATATTCAGATTGATAACTTGGTCCTTTGGGTGTTATCTTTAATTTCATTAACATTTCTTAGTGTTTAAATCAAGTAAATATTGTTAAAGTTTTTGTTGTTGGCTCTATTTATTTATTTATATTCAACTGAGATATTACATATATTAGTTGGTTAACACTGGAGTTATTCAGTTTCTTCATTTTTCTCTGACAGTGACACAGCTATTAGAGTAGCAGTGTGTCCTCTTCTGACAGCTGTGTTGATGTCGAGGTATTCTGTCTGCACTCCCCTTCATCGTTTGCAAATAAAAATTACTGAAAAGTTTTGCACCTATGTAAAGCTGGGAAAAAATTTAGAGAACATTATGAAAGAGTAGCAACACAGAAATTAAGAAATAGAGGCTAATAAATGGAGGAGTCGCTGCAGTGAGCATATAGGGGTGTGCACCTGTGTTTATACATGTAAAGCGTAGCCGGTACTTATCATTATCCACCATCTTGATGTAGCTTTTGTAACATTTAGATTCTCTACTTTCTGGTCTAGAAAGCACATTGGCTTTCCAAACTGACTTTTTCATCCAGTATCTATTTAAAAGGTTGAATGAAAATGGTAGAGCCTTTTCCTTCAAAGATATTAGGAAAAGAATATTTTTCATAGGTTTAAAATGCTTCCAGGTAGTACTCTGCAAAGCTTTGATATCTCTGTGTCATTAAGAAGAAGTATAGAAGATTGAGCCCTTTTTCAGAGAAAACTATTTCAGTCTATCTGCAGATACAGTAATGAAATTCAGACACCTATCAGATCTTGCAAATCATTAACTTAGTGGTTTTACGCTACTTAATTTTCCTGTCCACTTCAGCTCATCCTCTCATTTTCTCACCTTCCCTTTATGGGAGAGGGGAACAGGATAATGAGTAAATCTAACTCCCCTCCACTGGATGTTACCTCCTTTCCTTCTCAGGAGGTCTGATAAACATACCTAGTTTCATTTCTGGATGGTGGTTTTCAGCTTGCATGAATTGGTGAGCACTGCTCCTTTTACTTCAAGTTTAAACAATGGCTTTAGCTTTGTAACCTTGCAGCTCCTTTCCAGCTCTATCACTGGTGTGATAAAAGATGCTGACCCTTGTGTAAACTGCCTCTCTGCCTTCAGTCCTGCTCCTGGCAATACTCACATCAACACCGATGTGATTGCCCCATACAGGTTTCATTCATTTCACTGAGAGAACATAATCTACATAGTTTCTCTTTAGCAGTTCATTGTTTGTTTTGTCAAAGGACTGCCAAAGCAGAGCATCCACAGTGTTGCTTATTATTAACTGCCAACTTACAGGAACTGCTCAGTTAGCAAATAGAACTTGACACTTTTCACCAAGCTTTTTGGTAATACTAAAATATGCCTGCCAGAAGCTTTGGAGTGGTAGTGTTAATGTTACTAGGGGCTTATGTTGTGTTCCGCTCTTAAGTTGCTGAATTTTGTGGTGACATTGGCATTACTACACACTGGAACAGGTTGCCCAAGGAGGCTGTG